>JAAAQI020140425.1:0-12137 GCA_011800005.2 Stichodactyla mertensii
GTGGGGGTGTGAGGGGGTGTTGGTTCGTCGGGCGGGGGCGGGGGGGCGGGGGGGGGGGGGAGGGGGGGGGGGGGGGGGGGGAGGGAGGGAAGGGTCCGTGGCAGTTTTACCCACCGTCTTTGGCAGGGTCACATTTTTATTTCACGTGACAAAGGAGGGTCCAATTCATCTGAGGAGTTCAACAGTCCTGTAAGTTTGTTAGCTCAGTCTCGCTCAGTCGTCCGTCGTAAAAAAGTTCTAAGGTCAAAAATTCCCCACAGCGATTTGCAAAAACAAACTCACCGTAGGCGGAGACAAACTACTCAACTACGACAGAAACTGAAATAATCAACATTCAGACGATTCCAATGTTTTGCTGAACAAGGTTCTAGACAAGACAACGGAAGCTACATCAGTGCAATAACCACCGCCTCAAGACATTGCAACTACTTCAATCAACAGACGACGACAAAATATCAGAGCTTGACTTCGACTTCGATAGCGTGGACTGGTCAATGAAAATGGCAGAACATTTCATAAAGCTTTTTCAGAAAGGTAAGAAGTTTGGTTACAGTTACAGTTTGGTTTATTGGTAGAATCTTAACGTATTGTTCTTTGCACTAAGCGCGGCATAAATAGCCTTCGTTGAAGAATTTAGCGCTTCTTTTGCAGGACGCGGGCTCTGACCATATGTTAGTGGGCGCGGGATTACGGCGGGATAGCTAAACCGATATATCCAGGATCGAGAGCCGATATGTTCAATATATAACTGAGTTATCGCGAACTTAATGTTTTCAATTTTTTAACTGAGAGTAACACCGGCCTAGTAATGCCGATAGCTTTTTGGCATATTTTACATCGCTGTTATTGTTGTTTATGAAACAAGTCGCTGAAAGAAGCCTATAAAGGCTAAAGGCTTTCAACTATCTTTTGTTTACTAACAAACTTCTCTGTAGGCTATCTAGGAAATTAAGGAATATGTGTACAAGTTGTAGAATTTGCAATCATACAGTAAAAATGTCACGGTGAAAAAAAAAATTCATGATTCCGCTCTCAAAGCTTTAGGCTTTAGGCTTTATAGCAAATAAAAAAATCGAGAAGCGTCACTAGGCACTGATAACATCCGTAGTACTGAGTTGCGCATGCGCGCGCTGCTTGACATCGATACAGAAGCATTTCGAAAGGTCTCGAAGAACTGCCATTTGATTCTTATTTTCAAATCCAGATGTTGCCAGACTTGGTATATGGAAGAAAATTATACACCAAGGATCATACTACCTTCCATATCTCAAAGTACCGGTTCTCTATACTTGAAACAGTAAACATCCCCGCCCCTCAAATAACGCCCTCTGCTCAATCGGCAGGAGTCAAAGTCAACACTTTTGTATTTTTTCAGCCTAGAAACATATAAGACCAACCGCATCTGTCGGCTCAAAATCGCCAGCATGCATTTTAAATCAAAGTTTTTAGGCACATTGTGCAGTTATTGCTTTTTGCAAGCACTGAGTTTCTGCTTCGAACTGACTTGCATGCAGTAGTCTTCTCGATGAAGTAGGCATAATTTAGTCCTTGAGTGACTAGTCCATGTTGTTCTCACAATCACGTGGCATGTTAGCTGCATGCGAGGCTTACACCATACAGGGACTCCTTAGTAAAACGCGACCCATTATTTGCCATTCATAAGAAATATGAGAATGGGCTTTGAAAACGAAATTAAAACTTGATAGTTTATAACCTTCTTATTTCAGTCTTTTTCTCGGCGAATAGTACTTCAGAGGCCTCAATTTCATTACCCGTATGGACACATACGCCTTTCATACAACACAGTGGTGGCGGAGACATGGGGAGGGGGCTGGCCCAGCCAGGGCTTCAGCACCCCCACTTTTTACGAGGATGACATACATGTTCTACTATCAGCAGTAAGGATTTACTGAGCTAACCTCCCCCCCCCCCCAAACACTTTCAAAATTGCTCCGCCGCCCCTGCAACAGGGAAAATCAGAAGCTCCATTTAGAATAATTATTAATATATGCTAAAATTCATCTACCAGCTAAATATAATAGGCAAACCAGCTAGCTATTAATGCTGAGATATTAGAGAGTTCTAAGATACTATGATAAAAAGAAATCACGTCCACTAGGCACCTTACTCGTACACAGAATAGTGTGCCTGATATAGAAAAATGTGATGATATGATTAATATTTTATATAATAAAGACCATTAGTTTTGCATGATTTCGAAATTAAGCTAAAACCCACGTTATTGTCTAGAAACTGAAATCATGATGGTCTGAGAGAGATGGGAAAAAAAGAAAAACATCTGGCGCTAGGCTATTTTTAAAAGGCTTTTAAGAAAGTATTTTTCTGCTCTATAAAACCTCATTGGCTGAGCTAGTGGAAAACCCATAGACGAATATATGTAAAAGCTATTATCCCAAGCTGCCTTATAATTGTTTGTTGTAATCATGGTTTTTCTCTTTTTGACGAAAAGATAATTTTATTGCGTACTGGTTTATATTCTCCTTCATCGTTTTCAAATATATTTTTTATTTAATAGTTATTTTTCGAGGAAGGGAAGATTTCATTATTAAATTCTCATTATTTATTTATAAATATAGTTTTTAGTTTTGTTTAAAATATCAACATATTGTACAAATTGTACAAATTGTACAAGAACTTTAATTTTTTTGCCGAATTTTTATTTATTTTTATTTAAGAATACAGAACTAGAAAAAAAAAACAACTACAAATAAATCTTAAGCTACACTCTACTTTGACAGACATTGTTTTTTTAAGAGATTTTATCTTTTTAATATTAAGAAAGGAAATGTTATTTTTTGTTCATTACGTCGTTTTCTAATTTGCGCATGTTAATTATTCAGAGGGAATTTCCCTACGTATGACGTCAGTAGCAACCAATCGAAAGCTTTCGTTCGTCGAAGGACACGGAGTCTATATATAAGTTCGGCAAACCCGTTTATCAAGTTTTCTCAAGTCCATGAAGATATAAAGACCAAAGATCTGGAACCACAAGTCAAACTGGTTTGCCTGGTCGATCAGAACAGACAATAGTATGTCTATCAATGACCAGGTTATGTTTTCGACGTTTATTGCAGGTTTGTTTGTGTAAATTTTCGCTTTATTCCAATGCACCTCTGAAGAGAAGGCAAGATTGAATTTCGGCGTCGTTAAGATCTGAAGATCATCTTACAAATTTTTATAACGCAATTTTACTTGCGTTTTAGATTAACAATTAAAAATCAATACCTTTTTGATCGATGTACTATTTCTAATCCTTTAAAATGAGTTTTGACTAATTTACGACCGACATTTCGACGAAATTCTCTTCGTCCGGATCGAACCCACTATTACTATATAAGGTCAAGATAAATACATTGTAAGGCTGACGATGGAATTTGATTTCGATTAAAACTTATCTATCAGAATACCAACATTAGATAAATATTTTCAAACTCGGGTTTCATTTTTATTAGTCAAAATCCGTCCCCTGAAAACATATCAATGTTCTTTTTCTTTCCTTTCTGTTAAAGAAACCAGCTCGAAATGACAGTCTAAACTCTTGGATTCATCTCTCAAGAAATAATAAAAGCTCATATGGACAGCTGAAACCTTGGTTCTGGCTGTCTCCAACCTAATTTCGATACAAATAGGATTGCCCAGTGAAATATTTTGCAATTTTCTTTATAGAATATCAAATTACTAGGTCTCTTTGCTTGGACTTTGACATCTAAGCAGGATATTTACATGCAGACAGCTATCTTCTGCTAAAGCATACTCCTTTTTGTCTCAATTGTATAACTGCTTCTGGATGTGTTGATATGCTAAGAGCCAAAAAATAAGTTTTCAGAAAACAAAAGAATCGAGTAACGTTTCATCTAGACATATATAAAAAGCGACGCCAAAAGCGGATATTATTAAAGATCGAGGATCTGTCTTGACAGCCTATGTCTGGAGACCCTAATATATTGTCACAATAGTACAAGCTAATACAAGTAAAAGCATAAATTATTCAAAATGCTTCATTGAGTGAGTGGTCTTCGTACTATCTAAGATCAAATAAAAATCCAATGGAATTCTGGGTATTTCTTCCTTATTTAGCATAAGATGACAGCAACCTGTCAGATATAGCCAATCAGAAGCGGAGGTGTGTCTAAAACTCCCGGGTCACCTCGCGGTCTTTCACTCGTCGTTCAACCATCGTGGTGTGAGGATGGTTTTGTGAGCATTTGACAAGGTTTTTTTTTTTCATTTATGACTCCAAAATTGCATGTTTTTTGCTAAACTGAAACAAAACGAACGATATATTCCTAATTTGAACACTTCTGAGTCGAAATGGCGACGGAATACAGCGAAATACAATCATTTTCAGGTACGTGTTTCGCGAGTGTCAAGCGCTTTTGGCGGCTTTTTGTATTGCCATGTCTAAATCGTTTTAATTCTTTTATCGTCTTCTACTGCGGACCACAAATTCAAACAAAATGATTTTCCATTCTTCAAGCTTAGAAATAAAGTTTCTAATTCATAATTTTGGCGTTATTTGAAGTAAGGCATTCAAAGAAAGCATTAATCGCTAAACTAATGAAAGTATACCCAGGGTAGACTGTCTGGAGTATTAGCATAAATTAAACGTTAAAGCTTCAAGGTAAATTTGTTTTTATTTTTAATTTCTGTCCTCTCGCAAAAGTTCTTTGCGGTTGAGCTTTGTTACTAAAAGTAATCCCTGGCATATAGATATGAATTAATGTCTGCAAGATATTAATGTAACAGATTCTTGAATTTCAACGAGGGCATGTCGTGGACGTATCTTTGGCGTGTAATTTGAACTAATTTATTGATTTTTCAACCTATATGATTATGAAAGCTTTTTAATCTCTGATAACTAAAATTATGCAAGGTTTAGTGGCTCAATATCTTAATAAACAATAGTCAATTAATTCTATTATTTCATATTATCGTTTGATAGGTCTTGCAAAATATTAGAGGGTGTAGCTACCCGGTAATTGGACCATGTGGTTTCATGTTACGAAAATTACACATCTAATTCTTTTTCTTCTGCTTCAGAGCCTACAGATGCAAACGTTGAGTCAAATATGGTAACGCTTTTTGAACCACCGTTGGCAAATGATGGTAAGTTATGCAAGATTTTCACAATGACGCTAATGTTCCTAATCCTTTCTTTTATCACTCTTATATCCATCTTCATTTGAGGGAGTATTACTGTGCAAATCTAAAACCTTAAAAGAGAGCACACTAACTTCTTTTTTTTTTCCTTCTCTATTTTTTTCCTCATGCATTTTTTTATTTAGAATTTGCTGATGATTTTATTGCAGAGATGACCATGGATAAGGAGGATTTTGATAATCTAATCTTTGGTAGCACAATTAGTGTATCAGTTGAGCAACCTTTTGATGTCCCAGTTAGTATGGAGACTTTGTCAAATGACAAGCTTCAGTCTCCAGACTCTGGAATCCTTGATGATCAGACTGTAATTTCTACAGACACTGATTTCGAAAGTGTACCAACATCTCCATTTTCTTCACACTCAAACTCTCCATCCTCTGAATCTGGTATCGAAGATGGTTATGATGAATTGGATGAAAAGAGTATAGGAAGCTTGGATGTTTCCAAAGATGCCACAGATTTGCTGGCACCTACAGATTCTCTGCTGTCTACTCCAATGACAAGTTCATTGGATATAAATATGCAGCCAGTGCACATAGAGCAACAGAAAACAGAGTCAAGTGTGGCTGCCGCATATGAAGAACTCAAACAGCTCCTCTATACAGTTGCATCCCAGAGCTTGACATCTTTGGGCGATTTGAAGACTATTATGCCAGTGACACAAGGGAACGCAGTTAACTCTACTACAGCTAGTCTGCTTTCAATGGTTCCATTGTGCACTTCTGCTCCCAGCCCTGTTTCTGGAGTCCTAACTACACCTGCCTCCATTGCTGGCTGCACTTCAAGTACAAACATTCAACCCTCCACTCAAGATACATTGGTATCATCTGTTGCAAGTACTTCATCAAATCTCATAAGCCCTTTGAATTCTGCTGGGGACTCAAAATCCCAGTCAACTCCAAGGTATAACAAGAAAGCCAGAAAAAGAAGAGAGCCTAAACTTGTAATCATTGATGAGCCAGAGGAGGTAGGAGTTAATGTTCTTTTATGGGTCAGAATTGATTATGTGCATTACTGATGCTTTGGTTTTCTTTTTAGAATTACAGAGCTCGTTATGAAAGTGAAGGGTGCCGAGGACCAATTCATGGTTCAAGTGAAAACAGTTATCCAACAATTAAGGTATTGTAAAATATTATTAAAAATAATATTATATAGAAAATACTAAAAAATTTGATCTTGATTTTTAGGTGACTGGTTACAGTGGGCCAGTGTGGATCACAGTTTATCTTGTCACAAGCTCAGGTCAACAGCATTACCACTCAATTCATGGACCAGGATCAACTAAGGTTCCTTGTAAGGAAGTAGTACTTCCAGGAGGCATTCCAGCAGTGCAGTTGCTGGTTGATCCTGATTCTAAGATGACAGCCATGTAAGAAAAGATCTTTGGCGTTTAGCATTTTGTTACAGTTGGATTGCTTATATTGTCCATTTTTAGGGATAACACCTTTTTTGATAGGTTATATTCACAGTGAATTTCCTTTTTTTTCCACAGCCTTGATTCCATGAGTATAAAAAGGCTCAGAAACTGGGAAGGGGACAAGGAGCTAAAGAAGCGAGGGATTGACCCTAGGACATGGAAGCGAGAGCGCAAAGAAGCAAGATTGTTGTTTCAGGCTGAAATTCCAGCAAGTGGTTGCCAACCTGCAATCAAATTAACCTGCAAGTCCAGAATATTCCAGTGTAGTTCTTGTAAGTAGATGATGCATAAAAACTTTGTGTTCTTGATTTTCATGATTTTTTTTTTTTTTAATTCTGTTCTTTACCATATTTCATCTTTCTTTTTAGCTGGCCCAACTGGGAGCCCTGAAATCTGGTGGACTAGTAGAACTGAAGGTTCTGCTGAAGGAAATGAAGAAATGGGTCTCATTGGAAAGAAATTTCAATCAGGTGAGTTTTTCTTAAATTATCATTGCCTTGCCATTACATATTTATCTATTGGGGAAAATCTTAAAGGCCTAATTATTGTTGTGCGGTCTTTGCAGGCTGTAAAGTAAGGTTCTCATTGGATCTTCCTTCTGGTAAGTATTGTGTATTCACTTTTATTTTGAGAAATTCAATCAATACTATGATCTGCAGTGTTGCGTTCAGGTGCTTTCAATGATTGGATTGTACATTAGACAAGAAACAGCCATGTATCTTTTGGTGGAAATCAATGGGCTATATATAGTGTCAATGTTTTGGGCAAGTTAATTTTAAGGTTCTTTTCTGGTTTGAAAGTTAAAGCAATCCAATCATGAAAGTACTTGTATTATTGTAGTTAAGCAGAGCCATAGCTTTCAGAGTGTGAGTGTGTATGAGAGTGTGAAAACCTGAACAGACAATGAAAGAAGTAACTGAACAGTGTAATGTATGTTGTATATCTTCTGGCTGTTTAGAGAATTTCAAAATGTTTAATTGGTGACTTTATAGTGTATGTGTGTCTGTGGTAGGGAGGTCAGTGCAGAGATGTTGTGGATGTTTTTTTGAAGGCATTAGCTATGGTTCTTGCTTAAAATGGATGCAATAACACTGTTCTTAATATGCCTCAGCTAAAAATGTCAGTTACGTTTGCTTTACATTGTGCAATGTATCTGCAAAGTCATGCATGACTTTCTAACTAAAGACATCTGACTTGAAGCTTCTCATTTGAAAACTAAAGAAAGTCATGTATATTTGAAATTTGTTAAGACAGAAATTCAGAGTATTTTTTGCTATTTCTATCCAATGAAATCTCTGGTGTTATTATGTTGATTTATTTTTATTTGGTCAAATATCCCAAACTCTAATTGTAAGATATATATTGTGATTTGAGTATCAAAAAGAAGTTAGTTTTTGGCTGATCAAAGACAGCCTGATGGAAATCAATTTTTAGTTGAATAGAATTAAAATAATTAGTGTCACACATAAGCATGATTTCTGGCCAGATTTACAAAGCTATTTGGATAAGACAACATTTTGATCCTTAAAATTTTGGAGACCTGAATATTGGAGGCTGCAAATAGCTTAGCATACTTGAATTCTGATCTTATTCTGCGGCATATTAGATCTGATGTTTTTTGCTTTTGTTTGATTGTTTAACACCTGGAATTATGGTGCTTGTTGTCAAGATTGATGTGAGAGTGAGTGTTTAACATGGATAATGATAATAATAACAAAATGATTTAGTGTGTTCTTGATTGTTCAAAGTTTTGAATCAAAGTGCGATCATCTTGATTCCAAGCACCATTTCCAGGCAGGCCAGGGTGTATTGATGTTTTGCTTTGTAAGGGTTTGTTTTCAGAGTGGGTGAGGGGGAGGGGGTAAAGTTGTTAACATTCCTTGCAGTTGCACTTACAGAGTTGGCACTGCATTGAGACCACAATGGACATTGCTCACAAATTAAAAAATCTGAACAGAGAAGGCCTTTCCATTTCATCCAGGGCAAGGTTTCTGTTGCTTTAGTTCTTAAATGCAAAAATTAAAGCAAATCAGTACACACAATTTGTTTAAGGGCTCAGTCTTCATTTCCTGTATTTAAAATTTACATAGTAACATTCATGGCAGTAACAAAATTTCTCTGTTCCCAAAATGAAAAATTTTCACATACTTGTGATTGGATTTTTATCCTTTTTTCTGTCCCTACACTACTCTTTTACTGGATTCTTATCAGATTTTGGTCTTGTTAGTATTTTCAAGCAGGCTGCATTAAAACTAATATACATGTACTGACCTTGCTTTAAGTTATTAACAGCCTTACAAAATGTACTTGAATTTCACACTTACTAGTTAATAATAATCATCTGGGTCACTAATGCATTAACGTACTATAAATATCATGCTACTAACTTTATTGACTTAAAAATGCAAGCTTTCTTGAAAAACTGGGCTGCAGTCGTTAAAAGATTTAATGTGTGAGCAATCCCTTGAGGTTTTCTGCCATCTTGAGGAAAATTATTCGACAGTTCTTTACAGTGGAAGGCAAATTCCGCATGAATTTTAACACCACAACAGTGAGACCCATTTGTATTTTTTTCATTTTACCTCGGTGAGTATGTCAGCGTACAGTAGGGAGACCAATGGCATTGAAAGGCTATCCCAGTTGCAATGAAACTGTTTATAATATTGAAACAATGACAACGATTGGCTTTGGTGCACAATGGGAAATATACTGGTCTTTCAGTGTATCTTTAATCCCAACTGGTGTTGGCATTCTCAAGGTCTTGCAGTTAAAGATGTTAACCTTTCAATGATGAGTAGCGCCATCATTACATTTTCTGAAAAATGCTTTCATCATTGATGGATGGTGTATGTCATGTTGAGTGGGAGTCACAGTACACTTCTTGGCCAAAACGTTTATCCAAAGAGTATGAAATTTTAGTTTGTGATTCCAGGTATTTTTGTTTGGCTCTTAACTCAAGAAGTTTGCTTGGCTAATGCTTTGTGTGCATGCGTGGATTTTTGAAAATAAAATACAAGTAGTGGAAGAGCATATATTATTAGAAATTACTAACTACTTCATGTGTGTGTGCGATAAACCACTCATTTGTTTAGTAACTGTAGCATTTTTTCTTTTTCTCCCTTGTTTGAATGTATGTCTTGGTACTTTTAATTTTTGTCCTGGGATATTTTGTTCACTGCTTGTACTTTATTTTTGAAATGTAGTAGTAAGAGAGTATGGGGCTTACAAGGGGGCTTAAAACATTTAATGGGTGTGTTGGTTGGGTTATCTAGCTTGGGATGGACTACCAAGGGCATACGTGCAAAATCATATGCAATCATAACATTTAAATATTGTTTCTATCCATTGAGTATGCCCTTGGACATCTTACCATCATTAAGCATGCCTGTTTGTGGTTGTTTGTAATGGAGCGTAGCTAGAGTGTTAAAGATCATGCATGATAATCAAGGTGTCAGGATTTGAGTGAATTTATGTGATTAATTTTAAATCAGTCAATGATCAACCTTCAAAGACAAATCATTTTTTAAAAACTTTGTATGCAGATTAACCATTTTTAGGTTTGTTGGGAATTTTCAAATTAAAATCAAAAATTTAAAGAATGAGATTTAAGTGATGTCTGATGGACAGTTAATTTGGAAGTTGATCATAAAGAAAATGATTAAAATTTTTTTTTCAATTTTGTTAAACCAATTTTATACCATGGAATTGCAAGAGTTTCAGTCTGTCTGTTTTTGTGTAATGTTTAGTTATAAGGATGCCAAAGGTTGTACCTACATAAAATAATAGAACCAGCCATGATTTTACAAAAATTCTAGTACCACAATAGAACATAATTGAAAGCTAGTAGAAACCCTCCCATTTGGAAAACAAAATTAAAAATCACCATGTAGGTTCAAAATTGATCATCATTCTTACCTGCATACACCTTGTAATATATCAGCCATCCCAAGTCTAGACTTTTGTTTGTGTGAATCTAGGTTTTTGCACATTTACCTTCATCACAATTCCCAGTAGCCATCATACATCTATGGTAATGTGCATAAGCCTAGGTCACACCCAAGTGGTTCACTTCTTGAGGGAGGGTTAATTAAGTTGTTTTGCTTGGAAGTTGGACCATTTGGTGTGGGGAAATAGATACAGTTTAAAAATGCTGAAATGTGGTTCTTATCTACAATTTCATGTTACCTCCATAGGCGAAACCTGGGAAAGTTTTGCTGATGTTGACAAAAGTAAATCACATCAGGTAAGTTCTTATGACTGGCTTTTGTGTCTTGATACATTTGAAACCCAGGAGAAAGTATATAATAGCATGACGAATAAAAAAAGAAAGAGGTAAGGCCCAAGGAAGTGACACATGATCTGAAATCAGTTCCACCCAAACTGTCTTTCTATTAATAACAAAAGGACTGATTTTGCATTTCTGATCTCTTCTTCCTTTAGGGTGCGGCAGTTATTTGCACACCACCTTACTGTGACCAGGATATCCTTTTACCTGTAACAGTCAACGTTGAAATTGTCAACGGAAATAGTGTTAAGAGTGGAAAATGCAGTGAACCCATAGAGTTTACTTACAGACCTCGAAAAGAAATTCTGACCCCTATTATGACAAACAGACAGAACTTGACAACTCTGGGAGGGACTATGACTGGGAACCAGGGGGGGACAAGCATCACACCAGCACAAACTCTCACTTCAGTGGCCAATCCTGCAACACCTATATCTGTTTCTCCTGTTGTACCTACAGCATCAAAACAGCCACAAGATAATGGTGAGTTAATAGAAAGTGAATAGATGTTAACATTATCTAAGTGTTATTTCACTAATAACTTCGTTTTTATTTCAGACTGGCAAAAACTTTGTATACAAATTAAACAGCTTCAGTTAAATGGAGAACTCAATGAGCAACAAATCAGGGTAATGCAAACTGGAAAAATTATATTTTACTGACAAATTGAATTAAAAATCTAGATATTTATGGGATAGGTGTTTCTGGCTATTAATTGTACATTGGTGTGATTTTAATTTTAGAAACTTTGCCTGTTCATCCAAAGAAGAGACTTACTCCTTCTGCAAACATTTCGGTCAGCAAATAATGCAGGTACACAGGAAGAACGATTGACAAAGCTTAAACAGTATTTAACTGGATTAGTTGGAAGTTCATAGAAATATGCATATTTATGTAAAAGAATGAAAAAAAAAAAGTTTATAAAATAAGAGTAGAAAGTTATTTCTGAGAAAAGCATACAAGACTGTAGTCCATACCGTTGGATAAAAAAAAAGGAAAAAAGAAAAGAAAAGAAAAGAAAAGAAAAAAAGAAAAATGTAATTAAATAAATAAAAAGTATTATTTGATTGGCAAATGATTTGAGTCTAGTATTCTTTTCTTGTCTTAATTGTAAAGACAAATTGTACGATTTGAAATCAACCTTACTCAGTGTTTGAGCCAGGCCGCGCCATTGCGCCCAATCCCGCAATAAAATGTATTCTGTCCCTCTAAAATTGCAGTGAATGGTGTACTTGACGCCCAAGAAAAAGCCTT
>JAAAQI020140436.1:0-12134 GCA_011800005.2 Stichodactyla mertensii
GAAGAAGAAGAAGAAGAAGAAGAAGAAGAAGAAGAAGAAGAAGAAGAAGAAGAAGAAGAAGAAGAAGAAGAAGAAAACCTCAATGTGCAGCTGTGAAAGAAGTGCAAAGTCTTTTGAAAGAAGTGCGGATAAAAAAGAATCAAATTAAACTTCGGCTTAGCTTAAAATCAAAACAATTGTCGCTGGAAAAGAGTGACTGCACAGGTGAAGAAGGCGGTTTTCAAGAAAGCGGTTCTCTTCGATAAATATTTTTGAAATTTATTTATTTGAAACTGCATGCTTAGATCTGATTGGCCAGTTTCATTTTCTATTATCATTTTATTTTCTTTTTTCAACCAATCACAGAAAGGAATTTCACTTTTTTTGAAATAGAATTTCAACATTTTGCACTAGAGTTTCAAATAAATTGCATGGCTCTCAGACAATCTAGAAATTTTTGCATCTGTATTATTATACATTACATGAGTTTAATCATAAAATGTAGGTAGGTATGTAATGCATGCATGCATGGAGGGAGGGAAGGTGTTGGAGGGAGGGAAGTTGAAGGGAGGGAGGGAGGGAGGGGGAAATATGTTCGACTGAGTTCTCAAAACTCATAAAAGTGATACATTTTTTTTTAAAAGGAAAAGGGGATTTCCTTACCTTCCCTTGCAGATTGTGGTATGACGTCATTGCAGTAACCCTCAGTAGTGAACAAGGCACCTATCGACAGTAACCCTGGAGCATTCGTAATTTCACCCTGGATAACAAGCTTTAAAATGATAAGGTTCAGTATAACATAAGTGTGATTCAAATGTTATAGGCACATAAAGTTGTCCACCAGTAGCCTTTCGAGCGTTGTTTATTTGTTTGCTTGTTTTGTTTTCTGTTCTGCTCTGTTCTGTTTTTGTTAGATAGCACCCTTCCCTATCGGGTAAGGGCGCTAGGTCAGACGGATATGATTATTTATCGCTTCAGTTCTTAGTGAATTTTAAGTAGAATGCCGTTAATTGCTCCATTACCAATCGAATCTCTAATGTCCATGTTTGCATATTAAGAAGTTATGTAATATTTCATGTGCAAACCCCAATATCACTTTGAATTTAATACATCCCCTGTGAGTTATCTAACCTTATATCCCGCCACGGCTGTAAGAGTAACCTGTCCGTCTCTCCATCTGCTGTCCCCACTGTCTTTAACCGTCCATATCGGTCTCTTGCTGTACTCTTTGTTATCCAGTTCTTGATATATTCTCAACGCTCTCGCTCCAGGTCCCCACATTTTGTATCTGAACTTTAAACATCTCCCTGGAGAATCCGATGACCTCTCGTATCGTGGGCTCGTTATTGTTGCCAAGCTAGGTGTCTCGGGACAGTATGGATTTCGTACACTTAGAACATTTACTGATGATAGAAAATGAGTATTTTATCAAGCCTGTAGATTTAGTCCCTGCCCATAAAAACGGCATTGTGTTTGCATTTGAAACATTTATAACTTATGACTATAGTTTGGTGCTTATGACTAACTTTTGATGAAGTTTTGATGAACGATGAAGTAAAGAATACACAATTTCTACAAAACAACAACTTTAAAATTCCACGGACCTCATAAATAAAACACTTGAATATTCCACAACAAAAACGAGGCTAATCTTGAGCAACAGAGAACTCAAAACTGGAGTATTGATATAGTCGATTGATCCCCGCAGAAAAATCTGACATACCTTGCTTCCCTGCGCAAGTTGATCTGTAAATCTGATAACCACTAGAGCCTCCAGGAAGTGCATTCAAATAGTCGTTCCATCGAAGGTAGTTTCCAGTCTCTGCCCCACATTTGTACGATATGTAGTGTATGTATTGTTCTGATAACACTTTTCTCCATACGTTTAGTCTACTGAACTTAACCTCGGTCCACTGAGCTTGAGAATCAAAAGTCACCGATATTCTGTTACCACCTGGAAATGAAATAGAAAAAGTGTATTTGTTTCAATAATATAAGCAAGTATTTGGGAAGCGTCAGTGACTGTTCACAGAATCGTTGAATTTACAGTTGCCACGGTTACGAATCGAGCCGACGTGCTGCGGCGGGTTCGTATTTTTCGTGGTCTGGCAGGCACGGGGGCTTGTGTTTTTTATCTTTGTAAGCTTTGATTATTTCCGTAATTCATGCCCGTAGGTTTTGTTGTTATGATTTTTTTCCCTTTAGAGTATTTATTTGATTAGTTAATCGTGTTTTTGTTGTCGTAAATTTTGTTTGTAGTGTCTCATGCAGACATTATACCGCAAGCACCGTAAAATAAAGAAGCCATTCAGTAATTCTCATGGTAGTGTTTCGTCTAGTGCACGCAAGATACGAACAGTGATAATTAGATAGGCCATGTAGCGCAGTGCCCATCCTGGTTAGGAAAACCACTGGTCTAGCTTTGGCTTCAAATTACTTCATTATTAACTAAGTTCGTAGATTAAATTATTAGATGTAAGTTCCTTTTGGTTGATGAGTGAAGGAGAGTGAATAGTTCACACTTTGGGCTATTTAAAATGACCAACATTTCTAAACTTACTATTCAGTTCTTTTTTATCCAATACTCCATTCCCATGATCCCTCGCAGTTCCGTCGAGGTACGTCTGCCACACCCCGAAATTGGACATCCACGTAACACAGATGTGGCGCCATTTTCTAAATTCATTCATGAATTAAAGAAAAGAATTGTAAAAATAACGTATAATCGCAATGGTTTGATATTTTTCATCTATTCGTTTTATAGCGAAAAGCGTTTCATCGCGACCCGTATTATCGTAATCTCGGTTGGATGATTGTGCTTTTCTGATCCGTCAATCATAATTTGGGGCGGGGAATATTCAAATCAACCAATGATTTTCACGAAATCGCATAACTCTCGCCCCCAAAGATGATTGATGGATCGGAAAAGCACAAGCATCTAACCGAGGTTACGATAATACATACGGATCTCGATGCAAGGATTTTCGCTACAATGTAAAATCCAACTGTTTCTACCTTGTTTTGTCATCAATCTCGAGAAATGCAATGCCTATGACTTTCATTTTCTTTGTTTTTACATAATTAACAAAAATATTGATGGTTGACGAGCTGTTGGTTGACATCCAAAGACACAAGGTCATTTCTTCCAACGTTTCATTTATCTTGATACTGATGGAGTGATTTTTAGAACCGACCAAGAATCCAATGTCTGATTCATAGTCATGAGTTGAGGGGTCGCCTGAAAATTTCATACCATGAAATTAATAAAAGAAAAGACTGATTTAGCGGACTTGAAGTGAACTTTCTTATTCAAATATCAATAAATTTACTTATTATATAAACTACAGTGTTTTACAAGGAATTCTACCACTGAGAAATGTCGTATATCAGCACACGTAAAACTACGATATTTTTCACATGTGAAAATATCAACCAATCGAAATTTTAGTATTCAGTGGTAGAAATCCTTGAAAACACTATAGTTTATATAATAAACAGAAAAATACATAGACGCTTGGAGATATGGAATTTATCTTCTCGTGTTCAAATTTGATATCTCACTCGTGAGATATCAAATTGAACACGAAGATAAATTCCATATCTCCGCGCGCCCATGTATTATTCTCTATTTATTGTCCAACTTCCCAAATAAACGACTTGAATTCATTTGTCAATTGTTTGCATGAAATTTTTAGGGTTGCTTCTCTCGCAATACTGAATTTAGAGAAATTAAAAAAAAATACATGATAAAACTATGTTTCCCATTCAAAAGCCATTCATGTAAAATCAGAACTAACCCCAACTGTGTGGTTTTTGTAAGAAATACACTACTGGGAAAAACAAATTCATTGAATGGGTATAAAAACACTACATGCATGAGCTGCTTAAAAAACAAGAAAGGCAAATCTTGCACATAAATCCCGTTTATGGGAATAAATAAAAACACGAATGGCTTTCCACAAACACATACATGAGTTTCTTGAGACACGAAAATTCTTCATATTCAAGATCCATTGATGTATTTTGCAAAATACACATAAAGTGTTTTAAAAAATTCCCATCTGAGTGTTTCTCACACCAACAATGGGAATGGAATCAAAAGCCATTCATGTTATTGTATGAATGGGAAAAATGTCAAACCATTCGTATTTTTGTGAAATTCATGTATGTTTTTTAACATTTTTTTCCCTGTGATTGCTTCAAAGAACCTGTAGCATATTTTATATTCACCTATTTCCATTAGTGCAAAGAATAAAGAAAGAACAGAGAAAGTTACCTTGTGAACCTCTCAAAACCTTCATGGCATTGATTATTTCTTCATAAGAATTTTCTTGAAGTACTTCCCATTTCACTCTGTCATGGCTTCCTTTTATCCAGCCTTTCCATTCTTTCCGTATAGTTTTCTCCAGCCAGTCTTCAAAAATTACAAAGGACGAAAAGAAGGCGGAAGATTTTCTTACTATGTAATAACGTACCAAGTCAATGAATCAAATGAAAATGTTTATGCAAAACAGGGGCGTATCCAGAGGTGGTAAAGGAGGTGACTGGTACCCCTCCCCCCCTCCCTTTTTGTAGTAAACCCCATAAAAATACGTTGTTAGGCTCGTTCTTAGGGACTTATCATAATTAGCAAGGGGCTGGGGTGGAGAAAGGTTGAAGGTCATCATTTTTTGAGCCTTCCAAAAGGGTGAGTCATCTAAAAATGGACAAATGGAAGAGAATCGTATTAAGTTGTGCCAAGTAAGAATCAAATTTAGCATTAAATGCTTGAAAAAAGGGAGACATGAAAATTTAGTCCAAACTCACAGGGAAGATCATGATATTTTATTCTCATTTCTGAGACGCACAGGTCACATTATTTGCAGCTCTAGATTTTAAATCTCCCACCCCTCCCGCTCCATATTTATGACACTCCATCAATCACTCAAAAAATCAATCTAGACTTGACGTACGTTGCCAATTTTTACATCAACTTTACGTCGGATTGTTTGTATCATTAGTTGCGTTAGTTTATTGATTTCAATCCCTGTAGTGTTATTATGGATTGGTGTTTTGAATGTTTTTCACGCGTTTTTTGGGTTTCGTGTGGTTTGTACCCCAATGTGCACACACAAGTCTTGAAAGTCACCTAGAAATATCCTGGAAAATCAGCTATTATACTTTATTGGTTCTTTCCTATCTTGATAAATCCATTCCTTTTTTCCTCAAGAATAAGCCATTAAAAGCCTTATACTTACTTACCTTGCCTATACCCATACACCTCTACACGAAGTGGCTTATAAGCATTTAGTTTTGAAGGATGAAATCTAATGAGCCTTGCACGAGTTCGAGTACCATCTAGCAAATTCTTGACCACAGTATTTCGATCTTCATTTGCGGAAAATAACTAAAAATAACATAAAGAATTGAAAAAATGGTCCAAACAAGCCAAATCTTTTCAGGTCATCCAGCATGATGATGATAATTTATGATTTATATAGCGTCTTTTCTATGTGGATATAATCAAAGGCGCTTTACAATGATTAATGTGAATTTTTACAGACATGACGTTGAACCCACAAATTGAATATGTTATATAAATTCTCTTTGTATTGTTCTTTAACATTTTTGTTTTTATTATAGTTACATTGTTTTTTTACCTTTATTTTATCGTCACTTCGGAAACTAGTCCAGGATTTATCGTCAGTATATGTCAATATCTTGTATTCGGTAGTCCACCAATCTCTGCGAATTAAAACCTTATGACCTTGTGTGGCTACAGCACATATGGTAAACACCGCACCCAAGTCTATCTGTAGATAGTCGTTAGGGTTATCAAATGTCTTTGGTGCCCATCCATAATCACCATACAGCCGTGCATAATGCGGCATGGTTATTTTATTCAACCACGAGGTTGCGGTAAATCTGTAATCTGGTATAATACTTTTGTTAGCTACACCAATGGGATGATCTTCACACGCTGTGGAAACAACAACACTATCAGGTTTGCAATACATTACAAGGAAAAGCGTAACTACGATTCCTAAATCAGATATTAATACTGCGTCTCCTACATTTATTCATTTCCGAGACAAAATACGGAATTTATTTACTTCAATGATTAGTGCCTTCACGCGACCAAGAAGCATCCCATAATAGCCTTCTATTAAAACAGCGCTCACCTTCAAATGTTCCTTGATCTACTGAGAGAGAATCGCTGTCCCATCAGCGAATTCAACAGATGAGATATTTTAATATCTACAAATGTTTTTCCTAAAAAATAGCATCCACTAAGGCAGTGCCTTATTAAGGCGAAAACTATGAAAATTTGGAGTCATTACTGATGCATAAAGGCTTCTAAAATGAGCTGAAACAGGTTTGTTTTGGTTCAACTCGCCATTTTGTTTTGAACTGATTTCATTGGTCAGTGGTATTCCCTTTTTTAAGATCTGGAAGCCGCTGAGAACAGGCTAAATTTTGGAAAAACACGGAAAGATGTAGGAAATATTCAATATGTTCTGTGTGGTCAGTGCAAGGTACCATTTGATTCCTTTTAACAGTAGGGGAAAGAAAAAGTTTTGAAAGCATCAATGTACTCTTGGCTTAAAAATTCCTTGACCTGATTAAAGAACGGAGCTATCTTGGAAGAGGACATGAAAAAGTTACAAGCAAAGACATTATAAGTGCCGACTATATCGGTCAAGATGAAGGGAATCAGTGATTTTCTATTGATACTGACCGTTCTTGATTAGTGTGCATATATTTCAGACCAATTCGTTTATAAACGTATAAGTATAAAGCCTCTAGGGTACCACTATTTGAATATGCACCCACGATGACCGCTTACTGTCTCAGATTTCTACACAGGGAGCTCAAGATCAGCTTCAGTATTGCATATTACGTGATTGAATAATAAACTGCCTTTTTCCGAAATTCAACGGAGAACTGGACGAACTCGTGCCGCACAGAATTGTGGGAAAGATCAAAAAGGGACGCCGTCTTGCATTGAATTCTGGGGTCGATTTTGGGAACGAAATAGAGTTCGAATTAACTTACCGTGTGCGTATTCACTACAAAGCTTTGAGGGACAAGTTGGAACGTTTTCTGGAAATTGATAAACAACATATTCCTTGCAGTTTCGTATCTTTACTGTAGCTTCCTTGGTACAGCACCTGCTTTCCGATGCAAAGCACAGCTGACGTTCAACTATTCCATCTTCTACTGAAGGAAGTGAACCATTGATCCACCCCATGTATCTAGTAGAGCAAGAAAAAGCCCTCTTTACACACGATCTTGCCAACTGGTTGCCAGCAGAACCGACGACTCGGTACCAGGCAGTCCTTGAAAGGTGATCGTCACAACCACTGAACCTTGCGAAGTCCGTGGTGGCATCCTTCCGACGATCTGAAAAACTGAGGATCTCGTATTCGTGACATTCTTGATGTGCTGAAAGATTAAATGTTACAAATTGCAAATCAATACGTAGTACTGTCTCCCTCTAAGGATGCGAAGGATGCGTCCAATGATATATTTCTTTGATGATCTTTTCACCAAGGGCTTCCAGCTAGGTGATCTCCGAATAAATCCGGTTTTTATAGAGATTTTTCTAATCAGAAGATTATATGATTATAAAAAAATTGTAGATCTTTGTGATCGTAGCGGTGAAAACCAATGGACTCATGGCATATTTGGAACACAGTTAAGTTGCGAAAAGTATATGGTAGAATATACCAAGCCACAGATTACATTCAACCTTTTGGTTGAATGTATTCAAGCCAAAAATTATTATTTTTCAAATTCGTAACTGGTTGGAGGAATTTAATACTAACATCATCTAATAGGCTTAGGAGTTGACCACGATTATATGTATCATTATTCTGATGTACAAATATTCATTATCCTAAAAAGAAAGAAAGAAAGCGAACTACTTTCTTTACCGCTATGGGTTGTAATCACGCAGCGGCCATGTTGGTTGAAATAATACATTTTCCCCGAGTGGTCTCGCATTCAAGTACTTTAGTACTTCACGCGGGGAAGACGGAAAGAATTCATTCTCTTGGAAATAAACATCGCTGCCGAGCCTATTTCAAACCTAAAGACACGCCTTTGAAAAAGAAATGTGGCTAAATCTTAAAAAAAAGAAGTTAGATGTTCTCTACCTGGAATCTTCAGACAATGCTCCTTGGAAAATATTATTTCCTTTATAGCTAAGATGGCGGTGTTGTGTTCCTTTTCACCATGTATCTTTACCTGCAAGAAAACAGCATTGTCACCGGTTTTTTTTAGAACGTTTCAATTGTGTATTTAAAGTCCGTTTCGCAAATCAACGTCTTACTTGCAAAGATCCTTGGATTTCTGGGATAGGCAGTTGAATGAAGGTCCATCTGTCAGTCTCGCTTCCATAGCTCCATTCTTCTGTAGTCGTATTTTCTGTCTGGTATTCCACGGTCAGTTTTCTTTTAAAGCATTTCTTGCCGCTGTAAAACCAAAATCGTAAGCACTGCCATCCCTCAGCTTTTGGTCGAATGATTGGACTTGATAGAGTACTCTTATTCATTGACTTGGACAAAATAACTGAATCTAAGATACAATGAAAGTGTGGTGATGTTTGACCTTATTCTGTATTCAAAAGTGTACTTGCAAAATGATGAATCCAATAAATTAAAAGGAAAAGAAGACAGCACAGTAAAGTAATAAATGTTAGGAACCAGTTTTGTCTAGTGACGCGTACCTTTCAAAAGACTATCTTTAGAGGCTACTTGTAATCCCCTTTGTGATTGTGTCCATGCCTTTCCTACGTCCCAGTGGCATGTAGCATCATCATCGAAATAACAGGAAGGAGTCCCTGTAAACAGTGTTGGATTATTTTTAAGCTGCCTTCGGACTGAGCATGAATTTTCATTTTTCAGCATTCCACTTCAGCTTACAAGATCATCAACTTCGAAATGTTTTGTTTCTTCATCACTTAATTATTGGAATAATTGCTTTTATGTGAATGAAAAAATACTAAATATCAATGGTTGTGGGTTGGGTTAAAGTTTACTTACGTTGAGAGTAAACTGAAACACAGCCACCTTCAACGAGTCCAAAATCATCCATAGCAACGAAGCTTGTACTCACATATCCAGTGATGATAATCTATGATGAAAAATACAGGAAAAAGATTCAGTAAAATGATGTGATTAGCTATGTGCTGTCCTTTT
Organism: Stichodactyla mertensii; assembly: GCA_011800005.2. Taxonomy (NCBI): domain Eukaryota; kingdom Metazoa; phylum Cnidaria; class Anthozoa; order Actiniaria; family Stichodactylidae; genus Stichodactyla; species Stichodactyla mertensii. The sequence goes on from JAAAQI020140436.1 coordinate 9,162, forward strand.
CTTCCTTTTCTTCCTTCTCTTATTCATTTATACTGCAAACCTTTCCTAATGAATTCTCTGGTATTTCTACTTGTCCATACGCCCAGTCGCCAGAAGTAGAGTTTGACGTCTTCCAGAGAAGATTGGCACTCGCAGAATTGTCAATAACAATCTCAAGGGAGGAGTCAGAGTTATAGGGAATAAAATACCAAAACTGCATGCAGACAGTGCGGGTAATGTTCCAAGATTTAACGAGTCTTCCAAAAAAGCGTTGTGTATTTTCATTTGACCTTAAAAGTATGTAGCTTCCTATATTTGAAAAGAAAAACAAACAAACAAACAAAAAACCTACATACAGAAACGCGTTATATTTCGATATTCATATTTTAATGAATATCAAAATATAACACGTCTCTGTATGCAGGTGACATTTAGGGAGACTGCTTCATCCTCGTAAACAATAAAATTTTTATTACAAAATTTGAACTAAACTTTCGGCCTCTATCATGTCATCGAAATTTCAAAATCATAAATATAAATGGAAACTAGCGAGTGGACTAATAAATATGTTGCGTCGGTGTATGATAAATAATTCAACCAATAAAAGGAAAATTGTAAAAAAGAAAAAAGAAAAGCTTTTTACTCCGAGGAGAGCGAAAGCTTGAAACGTCAGTAAAGCTAGGTATCTTTTTCTACGGTGTTACAGATTTCCTTTTATTGTTTACTGTATTTCAAAATCATGACTACATCAGCTAGTAAAAAGGTTGCTGTAGTTGCTGATACCTTGATCTGTCATTGACAGGTGGTCATGGTTAGAAAGGTTGTGTTTATTGGACTGAACTTCATCTGGTCTAAAGAGTTTCCACAACAGGGAACCCGTGCCATCGTTTTGAAAGCCGCAAAACTCATCGTCAAAACCACAAATTCCTGAATATTAGAAGAAAGAAAGCTGTTGATTTTTGTTGCAGAACGATAAAGGAATAGAGTAACAACAGGATTTTTTTCAAGATAAACGGTTAAAAATGATGATGATCAAGATGATGATGATGATGATGATGGTTACTGAACGGACGACGAAGATTAAACAAGGACGATCGTGCTGATGATTTAAAATTACTGTAATCTTATTGTGTAGTGGTAATATATACCTCTTTGAATCTGACATCTTTTGACCTTGGGTAGCTGCTTCGTTGCAATGATATCTATTGGCAAAGAAGATGAAATTTCCAATCCATTCAATGTGAAACAGCTTAAAAAGACTAAATAAACCTCACATACCACAAACTTGATGCTGCGTTGGATTGCAAGACCTCTTGTACTGGCCACACGAACTGCACGTCCCATCAAGGCACTGGTGATCAGAACATGTTCTATCTGTTTTCAGATGGAGAAAACATCATTACATGGAAGTTAAAGTAAGTATAATAACCCATCAATGTCAAAAAAACACCAATGTCAAAAAACCACCAAATAGAAACCCGTACCACAATGATGTTCGTCCTCTCCTCCTGGACAGTCCGGGATTTCATCACAAAGGCTTGTGTAGTTGACACATTTTTCATTAAAACAGGTGAAGTAACCAGTTTCACAAACGCACTCGTTTTCGTCAGAATCATCAAGGCAATCACCATGGATACCATTACATCTTTGCTTTTTGTTGATGCACTGGCCATTCTGACACTTGAATTCAGTCAATTTGCATTGAAATCCTATGGATACAAATAACGTTTTACTGTAATGTCTCGCAAACAAATTGTGTTTCCCGTGAATGAATAGATTTAGGAAAAACCATAACAGTTTTCGGATTCATACCTGGCTTTGCAAATGTTGGGCTCAGCTTACAGGATCTGCTGATTGCATGAAAGTCCCTTATCGCGATCGCAATCGAACCATTTGTCTTACCATCTCCCCTGAAAGAAACCTGTAAAAACTGGCATAAATTATAAAAGACTATACACACTAAGGCTTTTGCTCCGGGAGCAGACTCCAAGGTCGTTTGTCTCCTTCTTGTGTACCAAGGATTTGTATAAAAGATTGTGGCGGGAGCAAAATTTTGCCCCCGGCTCACGCTCCCCTATATTAAACTGGTTAAATATCAACAAGTATGACCACACCATGTAGCAAGCTCCTCTAGGTGGTCATGGTCTCTCGTGAAAACTAGTTGTGCAAAATGACCCGAGCTGTATATAGGCGTGGATACTTTAAGAAAAAATATATAGCTTATCTTATCTTTCTCAGCGATCCTTATACCAAAGTTTTAAGAGCATAAAGTACCTGGAAATCTTCATCTGACATGACAGGTATGTATGCTCTTTGCCACACTGTTCCATGGTATCCTGACAACACCCACAGAAGATGCTTACTCATGGTGGTTTTCCTGAAGACCTCAAGACGAGATGATGTATTGGTAGGAAGAAGATAAGAGAATTCGACACACAGGCTTATGTGCTTATAATCAGAGTTCCAAGGCATCGTTGGAGATTCTAGAGATGACTCTCCGGTCACATTTAGGGCTATAAAACCACCTAAATTGATAAAGAAGACTTCACAATCAGTTGTAGCGAGCGGAAGATAAATGTCGATACCCCATGAATTTCACTTTATTTTAGAGAGTAGTTTAGTGCCCATCGGACGCAGGACTGCATGTTCAAAATTCTTCTATGCTAAACAGTGGGAATGTCCTTTCCCCGCTCTTTTTAGTGGGTAGACGCGCGTTTACACTGCATTTACCAAACTGAGTCAAAATTTCCCGCTATTTTGTTTAGTGGACGCATATACTGGAAGTTAAAATTTCTCGCTATTTTGTTTTGTACACGCGAGTACCTGAAGTAAAAGTTTCTCGCGACCGTACAGTCCCGTTATAAGCACCCCGGTTACAAGCCCACCTGCCTGCTAACAAAAATATCCTCCCGGTTATAAGACCCCCCCCGTACAAGGCGCCCCCCCCCCCCCCCGCACCCACACCCCTCCGACGCGCGCCCCGCCCGCCAACAA
>JAAAQI020140458.1:0-27623 GCA_011800005.2 Stichodactyla mertensii
TTGAGAGCTAGAATCCATTGTTTTCAGGGGCGGATCTGGGGGTGTACGCCATACCCCCAGAAATGTATGTCTGGGGGTATACGCCATACCCCCAGACATACATTTCTCTGTAGATTTGGCAATTTTTGAAAAATGTTTTCTTGGCCGCTATAACACCTAATATAATGAATCTTTGCAGGTTTTCTAAAGTTGAGGTGCTCTTTCTAGGGCTGGTATTTGTTTCTAATTTTATATTATTTGAAATTTCAGCTGCCATTTTGGTAAAAGGTCTATTAGAGAATAGTTTATACATGTCCAAGTTAGAGAGAAATAAGGATGCAAAGATTTGTGGCATTATACGTATCTTGCTAATCTCAATTCATGAGATTAAATTGTCACTGTGCAGCTGCCAATGTTGCCTTAATGGTGCCCTCAAAGTCTCTATTGACTGATTGGAGTGCTTAGGGACTTTGTAACATGAAATGTGCAAAGTAAGTACTCTGCTTCATTATGTCATAGTGGCTTGTCAAAATTACAATTTCAAAATTAATTTTCAGTTAATATTCATCGATGGATTGGTATATTTTAGTAGGTTTATCATGTTGAATGTAATAAACCTTAAAAATTCTCCAACTAAAACAATATTGAATACAATTACCATAATGCAATTCATAATAACACTCATGTACAAGCTACTGAATAATTAACTGATTTTTGCCCAAATATTATGGCAGTACAAGACGATAAGCTACATCTACCACACTCATTGGTGAGCTCATGTGCAAGGTAACTAAAGACATTCTTTGAGATTAGCTTTACATACCATTCTCACAGTTACTGCTCTATCCATAATTGTTTGACCATTAAACATAGCTAAACCTCAGTTAAGGATTAAGTAAATACTGCCAACAATACTGTAATGAACACTAAAACAGAACTTTCACTTGAAATTAAAATCTTTTTTATTATTATTAAAATTTTAAAAAATATATAATAATTATATGATATTATGATATAATGCATGCTCTGATTAGCTAAAAACTATTTCATAAATCTGGACATAAATATAGAAGCATGACATCATTAGACTTGAGCCAGTAAACATTTGTTAAATTCCTTGATCTTGCCAAGTCAACAGATTTTTCCTTAAACTCAGAGGCATTTTTTGCTTAACTTTTCAAAAAAAATATGAAAATGCTTTGCAGTACGATATTGGATTTGATTACCAATGGACTTGTGGTGACCTATATAACATAATGAGTTCCACAAGGAATATAACCCTGAAAAACTGCTGTTTAGTTAAAGCACTAACTTTTAAGAGGGAGGGGAGGGTAAGTGGAGGGATTTAGCTGTTCCAGTAACTGTATAAAGGATACTGACTGCATACATTGCTTCCATTGGAGTTTCAAACTGTACTGTTCCATATCCCTTGGATTTGTGATTATCATCTTCTTTGACGTTGGCTCTTACAACGTTGCCTTTTGGGCGAAAAAAAACAAATACAAACATTCAAGCAAAGCCACAAATTAGTGTCAGTCATTGGACATTTGTCCTGTAAATTTGAAGTTTTGACTGGCAAATGCTCTGTCTGGCTGAACGTGCTGACTGGGCTCAAGTTCTGTTAGAATGTGGAATATGAAAAGAAGGAAAATCACTTGATATTGCCAAACAAAAGTCAGGACTTTTTAAGTATATGCTTTAATGCACATAAATAGTTCAATTTCACTTTGACTTGTTTTCATTCATATGCAGCTTGTGTTTCATATCGTTTCAATGTTGCATTCAGTTGTAAACATGTGACTCAAGGTGACAATATTTAATATCTCATCTTGTGAATATTCTCAATAATTGGAGATTCATCTGCAATTTTATTGATTTGGTGTACATATCTAATCATGATATAGCTTTGTGGTCCAATATATAGCCACACCTTCAACAATGTGGTATTTTTCCTCTTATTTTCTAAATTTAGACATAAACATTTACCAGCAGCTTTAAAGACATCTTTTAACTTTTGCCAAGTGACTCTGAAATCAAGCTAAGAAGAAAAACATTGATCAGTCATTTCTTTAGAGTATTTTTATTAATCTTTATTAAATGTATCTTCTTAGGGATTCTATTGATGCTCAAGGGCACAGCCAGACAATTAAGATGGCAGGAGTAACATCCCTTTCTTATTCAAGAAAGAATTCAAATATAGGGGGAAAGAGATCCTATAAACCATTCTGTCATTCAACATGGCTGCTAGTGTATCATGAAGCAAAACATCAAGGGAGCTCATGGTCTGAAAATGATAAAGACTGCTGGCATTTCCTGAATACTTACATTGCTGACAAACACTGTAGAAGCTGAAGGATCATTCTTGTTGGTTGACATGTTTCCTGTATTTACAAGGTTAAGCAGTGCAGGCAGCCCCCCTAATCCTTGGAGTAGATTACTGGTGGACTGTGAAGAACTCTGAGAAACAGTGTTGCCACGAAGCTTGGATCTATGCATCCTGCTGTCCTCCTCCACACGATCCTACACAAATGATGAAGATGCAATAAGCCAAAAAAGGTTGTTGGGTCGAAAAGGTTTAGTCATTGAAGGTAAAACCTCTAGACCACAACAATATAGTATCTAGAATTACAGCTTCTCATTTTTCAGAGACATTAAACTTGGGAAATGGAAACTACCTGCATGCAAAATCCTCCAATATAACTGTGCCATCATTAAGCAATATAAAATGTGCTCGCATATCTCTGTACTGTGATATAAACATGCTGGGAGATGTAGAGCACAAGAGAAGTGAGCTTAAAACACAAGGCTGATATAAACATGATAGCCAGCCAATCAGTGCATGTGTTATATCTCGAATAATTTATAATTTGCAACTCACTTCTCGGACTTGTAGTGGTCGTCCATGAAATTCTTGTCCATTACAATCTTTAATGGCCTTCTCAGCATCTTCCTTATGTTTAAATTCAACAACCCTATAAAGAGTTTATATTTAAAAAATATCAAAACTAGTTATGCAAACACAAACACATCAAGTACCTCATCTGTTAACTGTAATTCATTTTGACTAAAATATTGTTAAGATGAGATCCAACTTTTGCTTTTTATCATTTAAAATAGCCATTTTATAAGAAACCAAACTATATAAATATGAAAAGAATACTCTAATCCCTAGTAGATAGAGTTTTTAAATTTTTGGCTTTATTTTATCTGGTTTTCTATGGACTCGGAAATAGGCCACAACTGAAATCTTTATATAAAAACCTTATACTATATTATCTGATGATAGCAATACAATACAATAATGGAACTCCAATGTATCCTGATAAAACATTCAATGGTTATCCAGTATTTTGATTGGCTGTATCCTTGATGGCATGGGATAAAGTACTGGTCAGATATCATGTCAACAGATAAGATGCTACATCACAGGTTCAATACGTACCCACAACCCTGAATAAAGAGAACAAGAAAAAGGAACTACATTTAAATTTTTCATAAAGTCATTAAATCTACAGTAGCATGAAAGGCTAGAAACATTTCCAATATTTCTTTATTCAGTATTATTATTTAACATTGATATCAGACTTCTCAAAACTAGGATATAAGTTACACAGCAACTAAAAGCTTAGATGGAAAGAAAATTTTTAGTGGAGAATTAAAATCATATTGGACTAAAGTACTTATGTTGTGATGAAATCTAGAGAAAGACATCGGTCTATATGTAAAAAGTCTTGCGTAAGATTAAACATACATGATCACAGGTTTGAAATCATAATTATACAGTAAGGGACTCAGCATTAATAAATTCTATTTTTTTTATTCTTGTATACCTTGCCAGGGGGTGGGATTCAGAAAACGTGCTTGATGAAGGGAGGATCAGAAAAAAGGAAAACATGGCACATTTTTTACAAGCCCTGTCCCTTATATTGTGATGCTTCCCCACCCATTAAAGTCACACGGACATCTCAAAGTTCCATCAAATTTGATTATTCACTCTAAATTTTCATTAATAAAATGGAGGACTTCAAAATTAATTCTCTACTCAAATCGTGATTGGAAGAGCACACAAACTTCCTACTGGCCTTTCTGTGGAGTTTTCCTACTTATTTATGGCACTCGTTGAAGAATCCAATCAAAAGGCAAGTAGAAAATAGACTTTGAAGCATGGAATCTTTGGTTTCATTAATAAAAACTCAGGATGAATAAAATTCATTTAGAATAAATGAACTTCATCCAAAACTCCAACTGAGCTATACAGACAGGTAGGCATTGCGTAGGATGGTTAATATTGAACAGCTGAGGCAGTTAGAGACTAAGCAGCTGAGTAGTTTGAAGAACAACGTCTTTGTCAAGATGTGCATCATATGAATATCCAAATTCGAAAGAAATCTTTGATTTGTGCTAAGACCATGGGGTTTACACATCTTTCTGTATTCTCACATTTACCTTTGATCTGCCTTTGTCATCTTCAAATATCTCAACAAATGAGACCTCGCCAACTAAAAATTAAATTTTAATATTAATTACAAAAATAAATAAAAAAATATAAACACCCCACTTGTATAGACTTAGTTGTACCAGAGTTGGTAGAACTCTGGCTGAACATAATAAAGAAAAAACTAATAACCTTTTAACACACATATATATTTGTTAAAACATTCTCACAAAACAATTTTGTAAACCATGAAGCAATGAAGTATTGTCTGAAGTGAATGACGTTGCACATTTTCTTTAAAAATATCTGTCAATTCTTACTGACCTGTCTTCATATAATCCTTCAAATCTTGCCAGCGTACGTTATAAGGAATATTTGAGACATAAATGCGTTGGTCTTTCAAAGCGCTGGACGATACACGGCCTTTTGAGCGTGTACTAGTCGAGTACGGGCTATAGCGTCTGCTCTCTCTATCACTTCGCAGATCGCGTTCAAAAACTCCTCTTTTTCGTCCCTCACTCTCTTCCTGGTCGCTGTCTTTGCTTCCATCTCGGTGATCTATCACATCTTGATCGTTAGAAGCTGAATATATGGGTGGTGTTTCGATTCCCAGGGAATAAGCGGTGGAATAAGACATTCCTAGAGGAAGCTGTTGTGCACCTTGGTCCGCCATCTTGAGAGCAAATGTATGAATATCCCACGAGACCATGCGGACTTTGCTTCTCCCTCTTTACCCTCCCCTCCCCTAGAGCTTTATTTTTAATATTTTATTTTTTAGAGCTTAAATCTTTTTTTATATTTTTTTATATTTTACTTTCTCGTCTCCTTTTTTTCGTGATTTTATTCATGTATATGAGCTTTTATTTTATTTTATTTTATGTGGACTTTGCTGCTCCCCTTCCTTATCCTCCCCTCCCTGGTAGAGCTTTACTTTTTAGAACTGTTTAAATATTTTAAAGTTATTTTTTTTACTTTCTCGTTTTTTCTTCTTTTTATTTATGCATATGTGTTTTTGTTTCAACAAACTAGTGTTCTTTTTAATTTACTGTAAAATTTCATAAAGTTAGGATTTTTTGAATGTCGACTTGTGATTGGCTAATGTATGGTTCTGGTTTACTGAAGCGTGTTGTTTGCCCGCGGGATTTGAGATCAAGCTTCACAGACACACATCAAAAAACTAACGTATATAACTCCAGATACACTTTCTCTTCAATGAAAAGCGATTCAAAAATCCTAGACTGATTTACCTGGAAATTGAAGTGAGTATAAATATCGGGAGAAATTCATATTTTTGTGACATTTTGCATTGAGTTTGCAATGACCATTTTCTCCGTTCATGGAAAGTTCAGTTTTAAATTTTTAACACCCGTTTTGCTGAGTTTTCTAAGATCTTTTAGTATGAAAAGTGTTTTCCCCGATAATTTGTACCTTTGGAATTTATTGGAGTTAATTCCAGCAGAATTTTCTGGACAGGAAGGCCGTTTGTTTATGTAAAATTTCAAGAGTGTCAATAACACATTCACCCTGACATGGTGCCAAGTTTCACTTCAAAGCTGTTGTGTTTATGAGCTTATACGCATATTTTAAGTTTAGCTTCACATTTTTGCAGTGCCAAGAGCTCATTTACTCCACAGATCAAGTACAGAATTAAAATTTATCCGAATAGCAATGGCACGTTTGTGTTTTAGATTACAGATTTTTTTTCACTGATGTAAGTTACTTGCACATTCAGTGAATATTATTAATAATTCATTGATATAAATTTTTGTAAATTCTTATAGAATTGATTGGCTTTTTTTATCTTTTCCACTTCTTAAAGTTATAGGTTTTGATTCTTAGGTTTTTTCTTTGTTGTTACTGCAGATAGGGGGAGGGTGTTGATGAGAAAGTGCCCTTCTGAACTCCTTTCACTTGCAAATGGTACAAATACTACAGATGCACCCTGTCCTATAAAAAAATCCGAGATCCACCCCTTTATAGTAATTGTACAGTAGATTTACTTTGTGTGTATAATATATTTTCATATGGTTTTATGATATAGCAAATATATTCATTCTATATACAGATGTTTTTCTCCATTTAATACAGTGAAACATGGTATAAATTTTTGATACCAATTGATTCCCACTTGTCCATTATCCTGCTGCTTGCCCACATCCCTTGCCTGTATGTTAGCACAATAAAAATGTAACCTGTTAGAGCTGGTTGATTATCCAGTTTAGAACTGAACCTGCTGCAACTGGCTGACTGTTAACCCATTAGAATGGCTTGAGAACACAAATGTACAAGTTGTATACTTGACCACCAACTGGTTCTAGAAGGTTACAATCAACCTGCTGTAGCCGTTTGATCACCAAGTATAACACTTGTACATTTGGAGTTTTCAAGCTCTCCTTTTGCTTGATAGTAAGCTGCTGTAATAAGTTTTAGTTTCTCTTGGACTTTACACCCTCTTAATGGTCTTTTTATAGAGGTCATGGACTGAGGTATCTAGAAATTAAGATGAAGTAACAAACATCACAAAGAAGAATGGCAGAGAGCCTTACAAGCTCTCGCAGCAAACGACAACTGAAGAAAAGAATCCTAGATAATGGGAGTTCCTCTTCAGACAAGCGTTACCGAAAATGTGAAAACAGTGGGTGTCCTTCAGAAAGACCGATCTGTTGTGCTGAGCTGAGTAATGGGTGATTATGCATTACTACAAAACTGTTTGATCCAGTGTTTTGAATATCTTTTTTTTTGAATGATTGTTTTTTGATGAATTTGTGGATGTTGTGGTAGGTGTTGTGGTGATGGATACACGTCCAGATGGTATCACATATCTGATGGGGAGCATTTTTGTAATGCATGTTTTGACCATATGTATCGAAGGTAAGTAGAAGGAGAAGATGGTATTTCTTGGACACAATTCAAGGTACTAGTAAGGAGACTGAATTTAGTAGAAAATGCATGAAAGAAAGGACATTAGATTTTATGGATAAATTGTAGAAAGAGGAACCTTGGAGTTTGTATTAATCAATACTCTCTCCATATGAAATATAAATGAGGCAGGGAGCCTAAAAAAATCTGTTTTGCATGACAGACACCAGAAGCTATCAATACAAGGCTGTGTAGCAAAGAATTTTTTTGTAGTGGGTGAGAGAGTGGAGCAACTGGGTGAATAAGCAACACTAGAGCTGTAGGCAGTTTCCAGTTTCCATTCTGTGTACAAATATTTTGCAATATGGAACATGCCCACAAAATGCATAGCTTTGAGCACCAGAAGCCTATGCAACAAGAAGCCCCAAAGGAAATGACAAAATGGTGAATGAATAGAGATTTTATAACTGTGTGGTCTGAGCCTGTCATCCCATAACAGTGGTTGAATTACATGCACATGCTTGTTTTCATTAGCAACAAAAGGTTGCCATGGTATTCAAAATTGAACCAATCAAAAAACATGTCAATACATCACACAATGACTGCTGGGATAGTTATTGTGCAACCTTGTCATTTTGCTACGCAGGAGAAGAAAAAAATGGAGACATGCAACACATTTTTAGACTGGTCTACCACAGGTAGCCCAATAAAAATATTGGGGGCCACAGTCAACATACCTGACCCCTTCACTAGGTATAACACTGCAATGTGCTGGCTTTTGTTTTTGTTATTCATGATTATTATGATAGAACAAAAACCAGTATGAGTGAAAAGAGAAAGAATGATCAGGGCCCTCTGCTAGCAGGGTTAAGTAGAATGTAAAAAATATTCAAACCTAAGTTCATTTTCACTCTTTTCTCAATATCTCATATACACTAGCCACAAGGAAGGTTATGAAGCCTACGCCAAATGGAAGTTTGAGTGGGGAGGATATTGTCAGAGAGAGGCCAGCATAAAAACCTATGTTACTGAAACAGTCATGACGTATTGGGTGAAGTGCGTTAGATGTGGGAAATGGAGGCCATTACCAAGAACTGAAGGAGATTTAACACCTGAACTGTCCAAGCAGTGGTTTTGTAGGCCCTTTGTGACTAGCAAAAAGGTTACTTTTAATGAAATTATGAGAATAGTTTATATCTTAATCATATGAAACTCTGAGAATGCTTGGACACATAATGAACAATGTTACCTGCAACATTGGTTGTAACAGGGAAATTAAGTGGGCATTTGCATTACGGCATAATTTATTACTAAGACCAGAATGCTTGGAGTGACTTCTATTGTCAGGCAAATTTTACCAACTGTCTCTTTATTCCCAGGAGAGTAGAGAAATCTGAATATTAAAGCATTTTGGCAAAGAATTCTGGTCAAATTGTTGCTATCATTGCACAGTGTGTTCAATCATGCAATATTGTGAATGATGTCACCAGAGATGTTGTAGAAGTAGAAACTATTTTCCTGTTACAAGCAACATCACAGGGAATGTCACATTGTGCATCCAAGCCTTTAATGTTTATTACTGTAATGGTGCAGTTTATCATGAAACAGTTTTGGGCTTCCTGTGTGACATCATCCACAGGCATCCCAAGTGTGATAGTAGGGAGGATAATCTTGCAGGCTACCCAACTGATAAATGGTAAATACAAAAATTAATCTTAAAATTGTATTTCAATGTTTTGTTTTTACAGGCTAAAGCAAAAGGACCTAATCCATGTGATTTGCCTGAAGATGAGGTAAGTATGTTATCATCTGTTCCTGTATTTGTTGTGTGAACCTATGTTAAGCCTGAAAGGGTAAGGTCCAGCAAATGTGGCCATTTTGTTTTCAATAATTTCTGTTAAAATTCTTCGCCCTGTGGGTAATTTAAAGTGTTTATGAAGCAAAAAGTTGACTTATGATTTTCTTCTTTCATTACGTAGTGCTTTGCAAATAAAGAAGAATGGCATTTTCCTTTTCTCTATATCTCATTTAATTCTTGTGCCAGTGCATGCATAAGCACAAGCAACATACACAGACTATCTCAGAAGTGTACTGCTCATTAGCAGTGCTCACACCTCAGTGATGAAAGCAATACTGAGTCTGCGTATGTTGCTTGCGCTTATGCTTTCATTGCTAGTGTGAACCAGGCTTTAATCATCAGTAACATTTATATTGTTTTTCCTGTTAATTTGATAATACGTAAGAGAGTTTCAAAAGCATTGGCACCAGGCTGGTTGTCCAGTTTGTTTGAACCTCCACTACTGAAGAACAGTCCTGCAGCACCCTACCTGAAGTCTTACTTCCCTGATGGAGTTGGGCTCTCACTGGTGTTAAATGATGAAGATGACAAAGAGAAAAATGAGTCAAACACAAACACCACTTCTAGTACAGGTTGGTTATACAAAATAATTGTAAGAACACAAATATTATGTTGTTATAAGCTGAATAGTGTTTTGAAAAATCATAAGGGAAGGTGACTGTGGTGTGTGTTTGTGTGTCTTTGGGGGGAGGGGGTGACCTTTGAAGGAGAGGGTCAGATAATTTTTGAATATACTTATATATATTTGGAAGGGTACAGTCAAAAAAATTATTGAAAATTCACTGGCCCATCTCCCTAATCAAAACTTACCCTCCTTGGTCATTTTAGTCAAAGTGTCAGGGGTGGACTTAGGAATCAGAGAAAGGGAGCCTGCCCAGAGGAAAGGGGAGGGCCAGAAAAACTGATGGAGCCAAATTTACAGGACGTATGAAAATACAATAGAAGGGGACCATGGCCCCACCCTTACATTCGAATCAGTCCATGGCTTTTAACTCACCTGATAAATGTAGTAGTTTTTCTTAATTAATTGTGATTATGCCCTTAGGTTATCTGCAACCATTCTACAATCCAGATGTTGGTGTGTCAGCTTTTACTTTTAGACCAGACACTATGGAACAAGAAGAAGAGGAATATTTTCCACTTTTTGCTTCTACACGGTAGTAGATATTATTTAAGTTTACTATTAATAAAGTTTCTAACCATGAGGGTACAACTGAAGGTATATGCTTTGTCAAGAGACTTGCCATAAATTAGCAGTGGGAGAGGGGTGGAAATTTAAAATTTAGGGCTGTAAATAGCATGACTCTTCTCAGAAACAGGAATGAAATACGACCCTCCATGTGGGTTGGGACTAAATTTTCATGCACTCTACCTGCTACCTGACATTTTTTCAAGCATTTAATACTTAATCTGATCCTGACTTGGCATAATTTTGTGACCCTCCCTCTAGCTTCTGTCTGTTTTTAGATGAGCCGCCCTTTTTGACAGCTCAAGAAATGATGACTCTCCCCCTTTCTCCACCACTTTCCCCCCCTGCTAATTTATGAAAGGTCCCTAAATGTGAGAAAAATAAATCAAAACTGCATCACATTTTATGGTGTGACAGTGACTGAGTGCCAGGTAAAGAAAAGAAACTAATAGGTGCCAGTTACTAACAACAGCCACAGAAATTCTAAACTTATTCTTGAACTGCTAACACATTAATATGGAAAACAGTTTGTAGTAATATCCATTTTTAAATGTTTCAGAGAAGGATCAATTATTTTTCTTACCCTGTGGAATCTAATACTGGCTTTATGGGCATCAGGATGTAAGGTGTGTAGTGGTATGTAATTGAAGTAGATTGGAATAAGGGACTGGTCTTAAACTAGAGGGGGTACTGGTGAATTTTACTTGCATGAATTTTGGTGACCCCCCTAAATTTCCCATTGTCTTTCATACCCCCTCTTTTGTGGAGTCTTTTGAATGCTTTCCCCCCCTGTTTGCACCATTGACTAATTAATGACCCATAAAGGCTTGGACACATGCTGCAATGTTCCTTGTGATGTTGCCTACAACGTTGCTTGCAATTGGGAAATCATGTGTCCACCCATAAAAGTAGAACTCATTTCTACTTTTGCGACATTGCGCACAACAGTCACACTCCTGGTAGACACATGGTATAATTTCCCTGTTGCAAGCATATGTTGCAGGGAATGTTGCATTGTGTGTCCAAACCTTTATGGTCCCTAATTTCTGAAGATAAAGATAACAAGATTTAATATTTGAGTCACTGGACAGGAAATATTATCCAAGGAAAAGGTTGCCAATAACATCATTACAAGAGGCCTTGTCAGAATACCACTTATACAGGAAGCAGAAAACATCTTAAGATACCTGTCAATCAAGGGGATTGTCAATCATGGGATAATTGATGCCATAGAACCACCTCTATCAGACAAAAAGGTGTGCTTTATTTAGCTAATCAACAAGATTTTGGAACTATAGTTTTTTGCTGGACAGTTTTGAAATACTGTACCATGAAATTGTGGCTGAATAACTTCTTAATAACATTACTATATGTACTTACCTTACTGGCAGTTTGCTGACAAAAGATTATTTTATGGGATGTACAGTTACAATTAGTTCCTTGATCATTTCTTTAGAAATACTCCTAAATGTTATGGAATGAGAGATATTGTGTTGTTAAAGTTAGTGCTACATTTTTATTTGTTTACTAGCTGTCAGTGATAGTGATAGGAGCTGGAGCATCTGGATTGTCTGCAGCAAGACACCTTAGCAAGTTTGGAGTCAAGGTATGTTGTCAAATTTTCTCATATATTCAAATCAATATTTAATCAAGCCAAAAATTGACCTCCTCCCACTTCAACCCCACTCTTTCGATCGCACAGCAATTTGCCCATACAAACAATATTACCTATTTAATAGAAACATAGTAACTTAAGGATTTTGTTTTTGTGTCAGCAATAACTTTCAGTCTCACTGATATTTGTTTCTTACAATTAGGTCACTGTATTGGAGGCCAGGGATAGAATAGGTGGGCGTGTGTCTGATGATTATTCACTTGGCTGCTGTGTTGGCAAAGGGGCACAAATAATAACTGGCTGCATCAATAACCCCATATCTGTGCTATGTGAACAGGTAATTTTAGTAATTAACATTTGGAGGATTTTATGCACTGCTTATAATTACAGTATACAATCATGTATTGCAATCATGAGCATGTTAGTAATAGCCTCTGAGACTAGACTGATGTGCTATACTTGTATACCTTGCCACTGCAGATTGCTTTTCTATTTTATTTCATCAATGTCTTACTTTGCATCCCATTTTTTAGCTTGGACTAAGCATGAAACACATCAGCGGCCATTGTGATCTTCTTGATAACAAGGGACAAGCAGCTGATATCAATGTAGACAAGAAGGTAGAATTTCACTTCAATGCTATTCTTGATGCCATTGCAGAATGGAGAAAGGGGAAAAAATGCACAGAGGACATGCCATTAGAAGGTTAGCTTGATACTTGCTATTAACACATTAAGCATTACAACATAAGTCAGCAGGACTGTCTGACATGACAATTATCTGTGTGATTTTTATCTAACTGTAGGCAGAATACAAGAGATGCACAAGCTTTTCCTAGAGGAAACTCAAATAGAATTCTCAGAGGTTTGTTTTAATTATATAAAAAAATAACATCGTTTATGCTGCATTAATGTGACAACCATGAGATGGTGTTATGACAAACATAAAATGGTGATGATGTGACAACCACAAGGTGGTATTGTGACAACCAGGAGGTGGTGATGTGACAACCAGGAGGTGGTGATGTGACAACCACGAGGTGGTGATGTGACAACCACGAGGTGGTGATGTGACAACCATGAGGTAGTAATGTGTGACAATGACATGACAATCATGCTGGATTTTTTTAAAGGAAGAGAACCAGCTTCTCCAGTTTCACCTTGGTAACCTTGAGTATGCTTGTGCTGCTCACCTTGGAAAGGTCTCTACCTTACACTGGGATCAAAATGAAGCCTTCCCTCAGTTTGTAGGAGATCACACCTTGCTGGTACAAGGATGTGAAGCTCTTCTGAAAGGACTGTCTAAGGATCTTAACATTATGCTAAACAGCCATGTAAGTGTATGAGAACAGACTGATGTTTTTCCAAACAGGGGGTTTGCATAATGGCATAATTTACTACCAAGACCAGAATACTTTGTCAAAATGCTTTGTTATTCAAATTTTTCTACTCTACTCGGAAAAGCAGTCTGTTCTTGGTAGTAAAATGATGCCATCATGCAAAAAAAAATATTATAATGATTAATAATGTAACTATATTATTGTGAAGCAATTGTAATGATTTCCAGTTGATGGTTTTCACTTAGTTATGTTACTTTTCTTTACTTCATTTATTCTACATGCTTCATAAGATTCCTGCATTTTTCAGGTTTCTGAAATCAACTACTCCCAAGAAAAGGTTGTCGTGACTACCAAGAAGGGAACAAGATTAATTGCACACAAGGTGAGGACACTTTTGGTTGATAATCATTTTATCAGGTGCTCCCTTCATGTGCATCTTAAATCATGTTGTCAGTATACATTTACCATGAATTTCTTTTCAATTTATAGGTGATAGTCACTTTGCCATTGGCTGTTTTGAAGTCTGGTCTTGTAAAGTTTACTCCTGAATTACCTGCAGCTAAATTGAATGCTATTAAAAATCTTGGAGCTGGCCTTATTGAAAAGGTAAAGACTTTGATAATTATAGAATTCCTTAAATCCATGTTTTAAGGTTTAAATCTTTCTTCTTTAGGTTGCTATAAAATTTCCAAAAAATTTTTGGAGTAAAAAAATCCAAGGTGCCAATTTTTTTGGACGTATTCCTTCAAGTAGTGACAACAGGTCAAGTTGTGGTATATTTTATGACTTGAGTAGAAAGGTAAGTATATCATTAAATTTTGACATCAGTATATTTTGGCCATTAAAATGAATAAACTAATTTTAGGAGAACAAACCCTCTTTTTGATATCTTCTGATGGCTATTTTGAACCATGAGCAATGTAAAGTAAGGTGTCGGTAAGTGATTGGGTGGCCACTTGCCAACCACTTAACGAATACTTACCAACCACTTATACTGACAACTTGCTGACCACTTAACAACCACTTATACTTACCACTTGCCAACCATTTATACTGACCACTTAACAACCACTTGCTTATTATTTATACTGACCATTTGCTGACCACTTAACAACCACTTGCTGATCATTTATGCTGACCACTTATCAATCACTTACTTACCACTTGTTGACCTCTTATGAACCACTAGCTGACCACTTGCCGACTGTTTGCTGACCACTTACCATCCACTTGCTGATTACTCACTGAACCACTGCACTTACTAGTCATGCAGACATAGACTAGTGAATTACTGGTCAATAAACATAAACAACTAACCATAGATTCCTACATCCTATTTTAGGGATCAAGCCCAAAGAAGTCTCACATTCTCATGACTATTTTATCTGGTGAATTTGCATTAAAAGTTCCAAACATGAAAGATGAAGAAGTTATTAAGGAAATTATCGACATTCTTAGAGAATTATTTCCTGAAGAGGTCAGTAAATATGCTTTCCATCCAATAGAGGTTTGCATGACCATGTGATGGCAGCCATGTTGGATGGCAGAACAATAGAATCTCTTTCCCCTAGGGGACTGAATTCTTTACATGGCGGCTGTGCAAAACCTCTATTAACACAGGGCTTAATTTGGTTGTTTGATTTATATTTTTGATAAGTGATAAATTTATATCAAGAAAGCTGGGCTCCCTGTGTCCAATGTTAAGCTTTTTTTTCTATAATAACTCCCAAACTGAAGGTGTGGTATATTTGTTGATTTCCTTGTTGTATAGACCATACCAAAGCCAGAAAAATATATTATAAGTCGCTGGGGTCCAGATCCTTATGCTGGCATGGCTTACTCATTTGTACCTTTGGGAAGTACTGGACAAGATTATGATGATATGGCCAGCACAGTGGACAAAATGTTGTTCTTTGCTGGTGAGGTTAGTACCAGTAACTGTATGTTTTTGTAAGTTATTTATAACAGTGTTAATTTTGTCTATATAGCCTGTCGTGTGTCAGGCCAGGCAAGGTTTGACATGATGTGCAGCTGGTCTGGTTGGACAAAAACATTTTCCCACTTTGAAGATTTGATACACGATCATGTCTGGCCAGACCAAGCATTTGTCATGCAGTCAGAACCTCAAATTTACTGGACAAATGTCTGATGACTGGTGCTAATTTGCAGGCTTGTTTTGGGGAATGGAGTTGTTCTACTTGGGCATAATGTTTTTCTATTTCAAAACACATGCCGTCCCCTTTTGGGAATGAGATAAATCTTGCATCTTGTGTAATGAACCCCCCCCCCACACACACACAAAAGAAGAAAAAGAGGAGAATAATATAATAATAATGTGGTTCTTATATAGTGCATGTCACGCAAGTCTCAATGCGCTTTACAATCATTGTCAGTGGAGGACTTTATGTGCTGCATATTAAGGTGCCATTGGCAGCCGTGCAGCTTACAATTACAAGCAGATAATTAGTATTTGTATGTTATGCCTCCAGATTGGGGTAGGCTGTTGAACCAGGAGACAATCCCCTACTTTTGTGTGAATAGTTCAACAGGTTTTTTAATGTCCCCTTATATAGGTTAAGGAAGGGATGGGAGACAGGGCCTACGGTTTAAAGTCCTTATCCGAGAAGACCTGAAGGTCTAACCATTTGCAGACGTAATTACAAAGGCAGCACCTTCTCCTCAGTTATTTTAAGACCCTGAGTGTTGGTCCGGCCAGGGCTTGAACCCATGACCTCCTGCACGAGAGACTGATGCTCTACCAACTGAGCTAACTAGATGACAATATGAAATGGCATGTCAAAGCTGAATGGGTTGATTTGAGAGCAAGAAAATTGGTAAAATCTTTTCCCATTATTCATAAAATCCGTGTCATGATATATATATTTTTTTATCAGGCAACAAATCGACAGTTTCCACAGACAGTGACAGGAGCATACTTAAGTGGTATTCGTGAAGCAGAAAAGATATTGTCCCAGTTATTTGAAGAGTTCTAGTTAACCACATGACAATTCAAATGTTACATCTTCCTTATGAAAAAGATGTTTGATCTATACCCTGTATACTTACACATTATGCATTTGATACAAGTGTTTTCCTACTTTTGATTGCTGTTTCATACTCACTATTAAAGAATATAATATTAATTTCATCATGTTATATATGATGCAACCATTTCTGTTTCTATATGACAAGTATAGATTGGATTCCTAAACAAACAAAGTAGCATGGTGTTAGAGTTAGAAATAGTGAAACACTAGGGAATAATTCCTAGGGAGGTCAGAGTAGATTTTTCATCATGACTATGAAAAAGTGAGGTTTGGATAAAGGAAATGGCATGTCACCAGGCAGTTAATTCTGGAGTTGATAGGGTGACAGAAACATATGGTCATTTCTGTTAATTAAATCCATACACTCTCACAAAATACAAGTACTGAGCACTTTAATTCATACTGTATTGTCTCAGTCTCAGTCTATACAATTGGTACAATTTGTATCTAAATAATGAAACTAAGGTAAAGAGAGTAATGGTACTAAACCTGTGAAACAGAAACTAATAGTTTAAGTCTAATAGACAAACAGACAAGAAAACAATGGAATTAGTGCCTACTAACCTCTGTTAGACTAATAAACTATTTCATGGATTAAGTGCCATCACTCAAGCAATCATTTTGTAGGGAACAGTGATAGCCACTGTATGTTGTTCACAGTACTGTTTCTCACAAAGCAATTGTCTGGCCATATTTCCAAAGGGATTAGAAAACAAAGGCATGGCAGCCATGTTGGTGCTCCAAATCAAAGGAATATTTAAATCTATTAATTAGGAATCTTTTATAAAACAGTATACCATGATGACCATGATGATGTCATGCGAGAATACTTTATGATATGACTGACGTGTATGATCATCCAAAATTTTAAAAGATCTTTTTTGTGATTGCAAATTCTTAAGTGTTGGAATACAAGCAACAAAATCTGCAACTTGTGGCACAATGTTGCATTGCAAGTTGCAAAGCAATGTTGCTTATATTACCACCATATATGCAACTTGTCACACAACAGAAATCAATGTTGCAAGTTGCAGCTGCTTGTTGCAAAAAAAGGCTCCTTTATACATGTACTTTGTGTAACAAAATTTTGCAGCTTGCAACAACATTGATTTCTTTTAGACTAATAACTATTTCATGGGTTAAGTGCCATCACTATAATGTGTAATAGTCAAACATACACAAAAGACAACAATGCCAACACTAACTTCTATAACTTTCTGCAGTAAGTTTTCATTTTAAGTAAAACCATAGACAAACAGACAAAAGAAAAAACCTATTTGACTAAGAAAAACTATTTTGTGGGTAAAAGTAAAACCACTTGAATGCATTACCAGTATTTTTATTTGTTGAATGGATTAATTATATTTAATCAAATCTGTTATGTATACAATTAAACTTAATTTTATAAACTTTAAAGTACTTTGTAACTATCTTTTTTATATTTTATAACAATTTGCAATGAAAATAAATTACTTTGGGCCTTCAGATCACGTCATTCTCTTGGAAATTATTTCTTTGTTTCTTGGTTAGGCTTGAGAAGGTACATCAATCAAATATTGATGAACCTCTGTAAAACAAAGAATTTTATTTCAAAGAGGATGACATATTAAAGTGGATATTGACATATGAGTTAATTATAATAAATCTAAATCAGGAACAGATGTGGGCCATGGCAGTTGAACAAATATTAACAGGAATTCCTCTTAGGGGCATGTACCCATTAGGGCAAAACCGGCTAGCGTGACCAAGATTGATCATTCACATTTTCCTGGTAACAACTAGCATCAATATTAGTACACATTAAGCAGTATTTTACCCACCCACCCTCACCAGGTAGTTATGATTTTAGTTGTGTATCAGTGGTTGTAAGGTCTAGTTACTGTAAGTGTTATGGGCTGATTATTCTGGAGAATGTCTTATTTTAGAAGTATAACCATTGCAAAATATATGTGTGCATGCTGTATAAGAATTAATATAAGACTACCGTAGCCCAAGCCTGAAGTTGAGTGATTGGATTTAGATGAGAAAACATTGCCCATAAAGTATAGTTCTTTCTGTACTTTTGCTGCTTTAAGGTGAAGGTGAAAGGATCCCTTTAGTTGCCTGCAGCTCCTGCAATTTTAAATAGAAAACGTTTTTATTTTTTGTTCAAAAAATAGCAAAGTAGTATTCATAGAGTGATGGCACTTAACCTGTAAAACAAAGTGATGGTACTTCACCTGTAAAATAGTTTTAGTAGTCTTTAATGGAGGTTAGTAGACAATGTTTTCTTTTGTGTCTATGTCTGTTGGGCTTTAACTATTAGTTTCTGTTTCACAGGTTGCCATTGCTCTATAATTATATACTTGCTTTTGGTAAAGGTTATTAGTTCACAGGAGCTAGAACAACAATTATTGTATGCATAGGATAGATTTCTTTGTGCAAGATACACTGCAGATTACATAAGATTCAGCTTTAAAGTCATCTTACCTCTTTATACTTCTGAATTATCAGTGCTTTCAGCTCCTGTGGCCAAAGTGGCCCAATTTTCTCCCGATTTTTTACTATGTACACCTATCAAGTTTTAATGCTAAAATTTTGTTACTATGAATAAGGTGTGGTAATGTGAGCAATAACAACATGCAACAATGTTGCATTGCAAGTTGCAGAGCAGTGTTCCTTGTAATATTACTATTCATTTATACAACTTACCATGCAACAACAAAAATCGAAATGTTTCAAGTTGTGGTTGCTTGTTGCAAAAAGTGGAAAGTACTTCCTCTACTTTTGCAACCAGTAGCCACAACTTGCAACTTTGATTTTTGTTGCATGCATGACAAGTTGCATGGTTCTGTTTCCTGTACTATTATCACACCTTTAGGTGGAATTAATCATATTATTTCCGACTACCTTTTCCTGTTGATTTTGGTACATTTCTCCAACAGGCCCAGCACTAATTCGTATTTCTAATATGTGAGACATGTAGCCCACTCTAACTACTGAGAGCCTGAAAAGATATATGTAAAAAAGACTTGTTAAAAACTTGCAACCTGAGTTCTAAGCTCTAAGCTCTGAGTTCTAAGAGATAAGCTAAAGAAATAACCAGTTCATCTGAAATATTTCTCTTATCACCATAATTTTGCATCAAACTGAAAAACATCAGCTGCAAAAGCTTAAATTACAGACTATAGTAAAAACTGAGAGAGATTATGGGTAAACAGTTAACAAGGCACCTATAATGTATAGGGATTATTGTTCTTGTGACTTGAATGTTGCTTTGAATTTTCAAATAAGCAATGTGCCACGCTTGTAACAATGACCTCATAATATGCACCTCATTAATTATTTATCCAGAATATCTCTTACCTTTGATGATTTAACCTTTTGAGCCCAAAACATTTTTCACTTTGGTCTGTTACTAGTCTCCCTTACAGCTGTTTTTGTGTCCTCACATCATGTCCCTGTGACCAAACTAAAAAGGGCTGTGAGGGAGACAAGTGTGTAACTTACCTATATAGATTAGGGCTGACAGCAGGGACAAAATTTCTTAATTCTCTATCCAGTGCCAAGCGGTATAGGTCTTCACTTTCCCTTGTGAGGTTGATACCTGTGATCTTGCCTGAAGAAAATAAAATTAATGTCATTACTGAAAGTGAGTGATTTTTTCCAATAGTGTTAGTTGAATTCACTGGTTTCTTATTCTCGACTTTGAGGGACACTTTGCATAAATACAATAGCTTGTTATCCTTTAGGGAGTTATTATTTAATGGAGAGGGGGTCACTAGAATGGTGGTAAAGCCCCTGGAAGAGACCTTCCCTTGGCATATGAAAAAAGAAACATGACCCTCCCGAAGACAGCATGTAAAATATCGTATGAGAATAAGTAACAGAGAACATAAGTTTAAGAAAATGTGGCCCTCACCTAAGTCCAGTTTGAAAAATGTGACCCTCCCCAAACATGAATCGAGAAAATGTGACCCTCCCCCCAATTCTAGTGGCCCTCTCCCCCTCTGTTGAATAATGATAACTCCCTCACTGCACATTGTGTTCATGCCAAGTGGCCCTAACATTTGATGCAGATGAGCCAAAATGAAATGCTTTATGGGCAGTAAGAAAGCAGTGTATTATTTGGATGAATACTTCATATTTTTTCAACATTTTTAAGACACAAATATTTTTAAAGCTTTTATATTAGTTTCTAATATGCAAAGCATATCAAAATATAGCCCACTTCAGATATTTCAGCTTAGTGAAAACACAATAAGATCTATATTAGCTGTGGGGAAACAAAAGAATAATTAAGATTGTTTCATCATTTTCCTAGATTCGGACCTCATTGTATGTGATCATCCAACCAAAATATCTTAAGATGTAAAACCATATGAAAGATTAATTCTTTGTTAAAAAAGCAAAATGTTAAGAACACACAGTAGAAATCCCTACCATTCTCTTGGACTCCGAATACCAAGAATCCTCCCTTGGAGTTGATAAGGGCATTACCATATTCTCTGATGACCTGAAACACATGTATCGTGAGAAAGCTTATAGTATGAATAACTGCTGCATATCCTTACCCTCCCAACCCCTCATACAGGAACTTTTATTGCCAGTTTACACAGTACCACTTTTCCTTTAAACTGTTGAATAAGAAAAACTTTCAAAAGCCCCCCCAAATCTACTGCTGAAAAATCATTACTCCCTTCAAAATCATCATATCACCCTCTAAGTAAATTAGGAAGCCTCCCTAAGAAGTAACCTTTCTTTATGGTTTTGGTTAAATGTGGCTAAAAATATATCTAATGTACTTCAAGACAAGAAGGTACCCGTGTAGCAGAGGTTAAGAATGGGAACTCTCTTCCAAACAGGGAGGGTACTCACCGTTGCAAATTCTCCGGAGGGGTATCCTGCATTCTTAAAAAAGAAACACATGACGCCTTTGCGACACTGGTATTGATCACCAATCGCTAGTTTTTTAGTTGCACTTGTCATCCTATATAATGAGATGATTGGCAGAGTAATTACGAAGAAGTCAAATGATGGTCAAAATCTTGATGTGTACTGTATCTAAACCTACACGCAATGCCTTGATTTAGATTATATACTCAAAAAACGTCACGGCCAAAACAAAAAGCAACAAGTCGGGACCGAAAGCAAACTCTTGGTATCGTATTAGCTGAGCTTTCGGGCACACATCTGAACGTGGATAAACTACTTCTATCAGAAAAAAATTTACGAACGCATTGTGCTCTTGTTTTCGGCTGCAACAACGTTTTTGAAATAAGGGTATATATTAAAAACAAAGATCCAAGTACAAACACCTTGGTGATTTGGTTATCTTGGTCTTTAAACCCCAGATAAAGGATTTTCAAACCCTTTTAAAGTCGCTCGCAAGAAATGAACCTCAAAAATCCTCAACTAAGTTAAAAATTGGCGCGAAAATTCACCTCAACCAATCATATACTCGCTTCATTTCCTACCGTTTGATACCCTGGAACGCCTGATAATATATTTGCTTCTCTGCTCATTTAGTCAGGACTAGCAGCCATGTCTGGTAAGTGGAACACTTACATCTTATGTTTACATCACCTATCATATATGCATAGAAGCGTCAAATACTTAAGATCGATTTGATTAACTATCAATCATAGTAAAAGTTCCTATGAAAGCATGTCTTTCCAACATCAGGGAAATTAGACCTTCAGCAAACATATCAAAAGACCAGCCAATCAAATCGAACAAGGAAGTAGAATTAATAATGCAAATCGATCTTCATCGTCTCCTGGAGATTGACCTTTTCGTTTGTTTGGATTTCTAAAACAATACCTATGTCTGCGAGGTTTGTCTGTTTATAATATCTTTTATAAATATTCAGAGTTATGTCTCGGCTGCTATAACTTTGTAAATTTGCAGCAATGGCTGATAAAGAAAGCGTGTATTCACTGTTGGATGCAGAAGATGAGAAACAGCTACTTCAGCTGATAAAAAACCGTTTTACACAAGACCAAGTTTGCGTAAGCCAGTCTTTGTAAAGTATAGGACTCCTTATCTTTATTTTTTCTACGAGAATGCATTTACACTTGCTATCTAATTTATCTTCGCAGAATTTTATTGATGATGTGGTAGTTGCTATTAATCCGTGCAAAGATCTTTCACGTGAGGTGAGAGTGATCCCAATTTTAATAATCTGTCGAGAATTTATTACTAAGAGTGTTTGATGCTGTTAAAGTTTCTCAAAAAATGAAAAAAATAGGTTTTTCTTTTTGCTCAAAACTTAACGGAACCTTAGCTAATTTTTTAAGGTGGGTTTTATTCAGCATCCTCGTAGGAGACTAGTTTTTATCAGGTTATAACAGAGGTTTTAATTCATTTCAGAATTCATTTCACTTTATTTATAACTTCGTTCAGTGGTTTCAAATATCATTTGGACACGCGATGTTGCCTGCTGAGAAAATCCTCCGTTTCTCAGCTGACACGTCAAGCGAAAAAAAAGATAGTAAAATCAATAGAAAAGTTAAAATAGATTTTTGCTAGGCAGAATGTTGAGAAGGGATGTAACTACTAGTAATATTGTGTTTTTTAAAAAAACCTTATAAATATTGAGTGTGTAAACAGATTAACGTTATTTGCCTAAAGCCTAAGTCTCGTCAGTTATATTTTAATTTTCTGAGTCCCTGCCACATAAAACAATAGCACCACCTGCATTTATCTAAACATTCATTCAATTTTTATGGCTAGTGCCTCATATAGAGGCGTAGCAACTATACTATCGTGTGAATGTCCGTAACACTAAACGGAAAGCCCAAAAGTACCTGTTGTATAAACTTCAGAACCAACCAGCAGTCATGAGTAAATGAACTTTGGAACCAATCCTCACTCTAGTAAACAAATCTCGTATTACCACCTTATGCACAATACCAAGCAAATAGCAACCAATTCTGAATGTAGATTTGGAAAAATTTGTGTGTGTGTTTGTGGGGGGGCTGCCCCTCCCTCTCTGTGGTCCCTGTATTTTGTATTTATGCTGTAACCTGATAAAATATTTTGGCTTTTGAGATACCAGTACTTAATTAATATGGAGCAATAGAGTTGAATTGAATAGTTTTTTCCTTTTATTTACAAGTCATGGGATGTACACCAAATTGCTGATTGTGCCATATGTCATTTGAAACTCCATCAGAAGAATCAGTGTATAGTGCTAACAGGTGACAGTGGATCGGGAAAGACTGAAAATGCAAAGAAACTTATCACTAGAATTATTAACAGTGTATCTAAAACTGATGATGAACTTGCTAACAACATTACACAGGTAAATCAAAATTTCTGTTTGTGGGACATTTTGAAAAGGACTGCTGGAAAAGCTGAGATTTGGCAGAATTTAATTCCTCAAAGTTCAATGTACCAATCTAGTCAATGAAAAGTAAATAATATTGTTTTTGAATGAAATGAAATATAAGAAATAAAAGAAAGTTTCCTGCAGTCTCCTTTTTTCTTCTTTGTTTAATTGTGAGGGTGACACATTATTTCACAATGGACTGCACATTGATGTGATCAAGAAGCATGCTCACCCATGTATTGAGAATTTCATTGATGTTTTTTTAAACCTTTTATGCTATTTTCAGCTCTGGCTGTGCTCCAAAAGAAATTATTCATGCTTATATTGTGCATTCATTGTGAAATGGATGCATTTGGGAGGTGGCTTATAAGCACTCAAGAAGCTAGACTCTCACTTGGCTTTGGCTCACGTGACTCTTATGCTTCTTTCATGCTTAAGCAACCTCCTGCTTGCATCAATTTCACAATGGACAGACACTAAGTGTGAACTGTTTCTTTAAAGCAACATTCATTATGGGCCAGTGGGGGGGGGGGGCTTGCAAGAATGGGGGGACATCAAAAATCATGACCACTACCATCAATGCATACCACCACTTTTAACTTTAGACAGGTGAACCAAAATGCTCTTAAGATATAATCAAATGTAATATATTTTCTCTCTATAGGCAGGCACAGTACTGGAATCATTTGGTAATGCTTCTACTTCAATGTGTGACAATGCTAGTCGATACATCAGATTCACTGAGCTGTTGTTTACACAAGACATAAGGCTTAAAGGAGGTAAGAACTTTAAGAGGCAGACACTTGGATAACTGAACTTCCTTTATAACATCTTTACTCACTGTCCATAAGTCCTTAAATAACCTTGCCCTTCCCCCATACTGTCACATACCCTATCCTTTGACAAAAACCCAGACCACCTTACATTGATGCACCCATATAACACCTGTAAAGATGTTAGTTAGATCAGTTATGCTAATGAGGTATGGATGGTACAGCTTGAGAGAGAGAGAGAGAGAGAGAGAAAGAAAGGAATTCAGGGAGTGGGAAGAACAAGTTACCACAAAATTAAATACAAGATGATATGTGAGAAATAATCAGGTCCTATCCTCAGTGGATATGTCTCCAAAAAATCTACACTCACCCCACTTGCAAAATATTTGATACCCCTCTCCTTTTAAGGCACATAAAAATTGATGACCCTCCCATTATTTGCACCCGCCTCCCCCACTTGTATTAATGATTAAGTTCATTACTGTTCAAAGTATTGGAGGAGGATGCTTTTCTTCACAGGGGTAACTAGATCCCGCAGTATATTATTTTCATGTCATTTCAGCCTACATTCACCATTATCTCTTGGAGAAAACTAGAGTTGTTCATCATAATGAGGTACCATTTTATAACCATTAAAGGTATAGGCATTATTAATCAATTCCTCACAAGATAAATTACATTAATTCCATTTAAGGGAGAGGGAACTTTTCACATATTTTACCAGTTTCTTGTTGGCACATCTGAAGAGGATCTGGAAAAATACCAACTACAGAAATCAGCTTGTTATAGGTTGGTATGATTTCCTTCTTTTGACAGTCAGGCATATGAGTTGTAACTTACTTTAAGTAGCTAAGAGTCAAAAGTGATTTCAATTAACTCCTGTTTGAGGGACATTAGGATGGGTGATAATTCCATTTCTCAGCCCATTGTTTTACAAATCTCACTTTCCAGCATCCAATCCCATTCCTTTTATGTTGCTTATAATTTGTCAATACACATGTGGCACAGATTTTGTGACTTGCTGCACGTCCACTGACCACAAATATCAATGACCAAAAACAAAGGGAAAATAACACATCAGTCAATTAAATCACATGAAATAGGCACAGTTTTCTGACATTTCTCGGAGAAATTTAGTGGAGCCTTGACTGGACATGGTTCTGAAGTAATTGAAACGTTTTTTCATTCCCATTTTGTAGTTTTTCTTCCATTTCCAGTGTCGTAAATCCCATTTTTCTATTTTTCAATATGAAAATCCCAGTAATCAATTTATCCCTTCAGGACCCTCCTGT
The DNA here is from genome assembly GCA_011800005.2 of Stichodactyla mertensii. Taxonomy (NCBI): domain Eukaryota; kingdom Metazoa; phylum Cnidaria; class Anthozoa; order Actiniaria; family Stichodactylidae; genus Stichodactyla; species Stichodactyla mertensii. The sequence goes on from JAAAQI020140458.1 coordinate 25,699, forward strand.
TTCTGTAACATGATGTAACCTTTTGTTTCATTCTTTAAGGTATATTGGTAGTTCCTTTCACTGGACAATAGACCAAGAGAAATATCAAGAAGAACTCCACAAAGTTAAAGAATGCTTTCAATCTTTGGGATTTAGTGAAGAGGTTAGTTACGGCTGACTGATGATACAAAAGTCGTACACGCACACGCACGCGCTTCATTCGTACAATACTCAAGCATGGGTGTGGTTCAAGTGTACAAGGAGGAATCCAGGATACTCTGACGGGGGTGACTTTGAAAACTCTCTCGTGCACGGGCGATGAGCTTGAAACCACAGGAAACTCCCAAAACACACAACAAAACCAACACACCATTGCATGATCCCGCATACGTAATGACAACACGGCTTGAAATCGAATAGAGACTAGGGCAAATAATAATACAACAACAAAAAATTGATTTAAAAATCAAGATTGATTTTTTGAGTATATTATGTGGCATTCCTACAAAAGGGAGTTGACTAGCAACCCTGGATCTGCCCAAGCTGTGCTTTGTTTGTCTGCAGATTTTGATTACCACTGATTTTTGGTTGTTTGTCATTCTGTTTTCTCTTACCTGTATTTGTTTGGTTTCATAGAATTTGGATACCATATTTCGTATTTTAGCTGCTATCTTACACGTTGGGGATTTAAGCTTTGCTGTTGACGAAAGAAAAAAAAAGAAAGCTGGAGTTATCCATCTTGATCCGTTGAGAAATGGTGAGTGCCGTCTATGGAAAATATAGGTTTGACCAGTCCAAGAAGCTTTCAAGGCTGTTTAGGCTTACTTGACAGCACTTGAGTGCTGATTACACCAAATCAAATTACATTCTACAACATTTTCTTGTTCTTTGTTCTTCAGTTCTTGTTCTTCTCGTTCTTGTTGTTCGTGTTGTTGTTGTTTTTATTTGTTTGTTTTTTCTTTTCTTTTCTTTTCCTTTTCGCTGATGTATTAGTCTGATTTGTTTATTCAGCAAGTCAGTTGCTTCGTGTTTCTCCTGAGCGTCTCGAGTGTGCGCTCGTTACAGAATTAACCCAAGTTAAAGGTAAGTACGTCCTTACTGGCCAGTTTTCTCAAACTCGAAGAAAATGGCAATGCAAAGAACTAAATATCCACTTTAGTTCTATAATTTTTGCGACTCTGCGACGGTTTTTCCACTCTTAGCGCAGCACTTTTGTCACCTTACAATGATTTTGAATCTCCATCCTAATCATCATGATCATCTTTATTAAGTCAGTAAAGCCTGTATGGCATCACACATTACATGTATTTTGCGTTCAAGACGCACGTTGGAGCTTGTTTTTCCGCTGTCGTCAATCAAAAATAAATATACTTTCATTTATACTTTAGATTAAACAAGTTCCAGTCAACAGCAAAGTTTGCTTATTCAAAATTGCTACCAGTGCAAAACGCTTGCAAAATACTTGTTAGAAAAGAAATGCCCCGGTGTCACAGCATTTTGTGTTCCCCTGTGATATGTGTTCCCCCTAACACTAGGCACTAGTGCTGTGTGTTCCCCTACCCCTCCCCACATAGCAAGTTAGTGCTGTGTGTTCCCTGCAGTGTTCCCCACCAAATGGCTAATCTCTAGCCATTATTATTATATGCAGTATTTAAACGTATAAATGCAAAATTATCTGACTCCCATAGGGCGTAACGCGTAACCGAAACTTTAACTATTTTCAATAATATTATAAAACGCCTACAAATACTTAAAACTTATTATACAAAAATATTAAATAATAAATGTTAAATAATAAAATGTTCTATATAGCTATATGGACTACAAAAAAGTAATTTCTTAATAAAACAGTGTTCGTTAAAAAAATAGTAACCATAAATTTCCAAGTTTATACAACAGTTGCTTTAAAGGTACGTGCTATATGAAGTGAGCACGAAATGGTGGCT
>JAAAQI020140459.1:0-12134 GCA_011800005.2 Stichodactyla mertensii
TATACTGATGATGGGGTGAGCCACCTCGAAACATGTCTAAATTTAAATTTAAAAATGTCTTTACAGCCATAAAAATAAAGGCCATAAGCTTTTTCTAAGATAGTGAGCATGGTGCATTGTGGTCTAGCTTCGGTACAAACAGCTATTGTTTATCATGCCTTATATGGTGTTGTTTGTACCGAAGCTAGACCACAATGCACCCTGTTTCTCTATTTCAGAAAGCATTCCTGGTATGAATTCGTACTGATTCTGGAAAAGGAAGGGAAGAGTGGCTGTTCACAGTTCATAAGGGACTGGTCATTATTTACGCCTTAGGGGAGGGGGGCTGGAGGAAAAGTAGGCGGGGGCTTCGGAAAAAAAGCACAAAAGGAAGGGGAGGCTTCAAAAAGTTTTTCCTTACTTATGGGGAGGTTTGGGAAATTACAGACATTAAGAGAATTCAGTTAAATATTTCAATGAAGAGTTCAATGAAAAAAATGAAAAAATTTTAGTAAATAATTTAGAGCTTTTATTTCAGTACTATCAAATGTATTGTACTATTAGTTTTTTTTTGGGGGGGGGGGCTTTAAATTTTTTGGAGGGCAAAAGGGAGACCTGAAAAATAATTTGAATAGAAAGAGGGGGTGGCTAATTTTTTCCTGCTTTTCTTTAATTTTCTTCTGCCCCCCCCCCCCCCTCCTCGAGGCATAAATAGTGAATAGTCCCTAAATACCTTAATCATGTGTTGATAATCGATAATGGTTCCCTCATATAGTGGTGTTGGGTCATTCAATCTTGATGAATCTTTCTCAAAGAACCACACTGAATTGACTTGAGCTGTCATGGAGAAACCTAACAGAAACACAATAATCAACACAGAAAAACTGTATTTGGCTAATTTGCATAAATCATATGCTTTTAAGCGTTAACCTTTAATACAATTTGTGAAAATTTAGTTGTCACCACATGAAAGACCATTAGTGAAATTGAAAATGCGCACAGTTTAAAAGCATGAAAGGTATTGAAGTAAAGTCATTAAATCATCTAAAATGCATAAACTATATGAACACCAGGTTGGTCAGACCTTGGCTGCTTCACATACAAATCCTAATTTTAAATCATCGTAACTTCCCAGGAATTAACCAATTGGCCCCTAGCTGTCACATGGTATACGCTGTGTTAAGGTCACCAAAACGTTCGGACATTGTTATCTGATTTCCATAGGAATGTACTAACTTTTGAACAAATTTTTGACTAGTTCAATTTGGCTCTCCAAATATAACTAAAATCTTGTTGTTTAACCCTCATTTAAAATTCCCTTGCTGTTTTTAAGATAAAAATAACAATTCATGTTGATAATTTATTCAAAAGTTAGTCATTCATATGGCAATCCGATAACAATGTGAATTGAATCGGTGAATTCATGCTAGAGCGCTGAAATAGCTGTTATACAGCTGCAAGCCCAAATAAGATAATCTTTTGCTTTAAGGATCATTCAAGTGAGGCTATCGGGTCAATACAATGCATAAGGACTCATTTGCATCAATATAATAATAATAACAACAACAATAATAATAATAATAGTATAACATAAAAACAGCTATTTTGCTTGGTTACTAATTTTAATATGCTCTTTCAAATGCTGTCTCTTATGAATTTAGCAGCTGAATGGAAAGAGAAGTAAACACATTTTTACATAGGGTCAATTAAGAAAATTCCGGATGCAACGCAGGCTATAATAATCATACAGTCCTTGTTCTCAATATGATATTCATTTCCTTATTTCTCAGTCTACAATCCATACCTCCTTGAGTATGCGTGCCTTGGTCCAGGAATATTTCCACTAATTTCCAGCCCTGGTTCAAGTAATAGGCAAAATGACCCATGAAGTCACACTCTACAGACACTGAGCTGGCAAAGCCAGGATTGACCCTAAAGACAATAGGGACATTGACCGCTTGATAGGTGAATATTGGAGCATTGGGAATACGAGGCATATTGAAGAACAAGTCAACACCCATTCCTAGGATATGAAATACATTGACTGATGAAATACATTGTCTGATGAATAAAAAAGATGCCAATAAAAAACATTTCATGCTTAAACAAAATAAGTTGAATTTGTGTTCCTTCAGTATGACTGAATACTTTTACTTGATTGTTAGTATGATTGTTAGTATTTTGACTTGCAACATGTCTCATGAAAATATAAAGCTGTATGACAAAACTTCTTGTGTAACTGCCACCCAGCTAGGCAGTTGGTAGAGCATTGGTCTGTTGTGCGGGAGGTCATGCATTCAAGCCCCAACCAGACCAACACACAGGGTCTTAAAATAACTGAGGTGAAGGTGCTGACTTTGTAATTACATCTGCAAATGGTTAGACCTTCAGGTCATTTTGGATAAGGACTTTAAACCGTAGGCCGTCTCCCATCCCTTCCTTAACCTGTTTATTGGGAACTTTAAAGAACCTGTTGAGCTATTTGTATTGGGTGGCACAAGTGCCGTAGCAGTAAAACATTTGCCTCTCACCACTGTGGTCCAACAGGTCGGGTCACTGGTTCGAGCCTTGCCAATGCCACATGTGAGTAGAGTTTTTAGATGTGTTGTTCTCTCCTAATGCCACAAGAGTTTTTCTCCGGGTTCTCCAGTTTTCCTCCCTCCATAAAAATCAACAATTGAACTGAGAGTTGTATGCTTAAAGCAGATAATGTAGTGGTAGTGTGTGCGAGTGATAGTGCTCCCAATTAGTGCGAAAGTGCTAGATTGACGAGGCACTTAAATAAAGAGATTTATTTTATTTACTTATTTATTGTCTCCCAGTTCAACAGTCTGGTCTCAGAGGCATATTAGTTACATTATTCATGATTGTAAACTGCATGGCAGCAATTAAATGTGCCATATAATAGCAGTCCCTAAAATTCCTCCAAAAATATCATGTAAACCTGACATGTGCTCCGTCACCAGAGGGGAGACATTTATTTCATTTATTTATCTAATACTGTAAAATGGAATATTCAAAAATACGTTTGAATGCTTACTCCTTACCCCCACTGATTCCTCTCATGGCATTTCCCAGACCTTGTGATGTGACACATCCAGTCATTTCAACACATACCAGCCTGCCACCCTGTGATGAGTTCTGGGCTATCTGTCAGGAACATATTAGTTTTCAATGATACATTGTATGGTACCACAAGGTGTTCAAGGGTAAACAATTTAATTATACAAGTTTATTCAAAAGGAGAATGCAAGCTACCATGCCTTCTTCTAAAATTTGAAGTAATGTTTGAGAATCCTTGGTAATGTGGTAAAATGCACACAATCATATGTGAACATGTGACTCACATGTAACTTTCTTTAAATTTTCAATAGACCTTTTTAGCTTGGGCATAATGTTTTCCCATTTCAGACCACATGTCAATCCTTGGGAATAAGTTTTTGTTTGAGGCTCATCTATATAAATGTATTTTCTCAGGAGTTAGTACCAAGAAACAAAGAAATAAAACCCAGGGAAAATACATTATATATCAGAAATGGGAGAACATTATGCCCAATAGACCTAAATCCTTATGTTTCATACCTAAACTACCACAATCCTTTTCAAAATCTCTTTTCATATTCAAATGTTAACGTCATTATGGTTGAGGCCCATTGGTGTTGTTTCCAAAAATTTAAAATTCCAGCACAATTCCACAAATTTCTCAATAATTCAGATAGGTACTTTGCATCTCTGCTGTACCTGTGTACAGGTCTACCTTTTGTATGAGGTCACTAGTATTCGCCACAGTAGTATGTTGTCCAGTGATTATCCCATAGTTGATAGCTTGTATTTGCATCACTGATTTCTCTATCTTCAAATCATATGGTATTCCTCCCTCTGCTGTAGAACTGTAGTTAAACACAGAGATATTCGTATGCATGACATATCTATAAGTCAACTAGTTTAATATCCATCACAAAGGTGGATTTAGGGCTGGGCCCGCGTCAGGATTCATGCTACAGAATCCACCATACCATGATTTTGTCATACAACGGATCTCAGCGAACTGTCGAACGGAGACAAAAAAAAAAAAAAACACGTCACGATTACGTTTCATAACTTCTACTGTCACACCTTAAAACATTGATGTTTACCTCTAGATTCCATTGCGGTTTGCACGTGGGAAAATCGCTAAGCATGCTCTCGAAATTCGTCCATAGAAGCTCTTCTTCGGCTATAAGTTAAACCTTCCCTGCTAGCAGAATCTTACCTTTCCCCCGGCTTCATCCCAATACCGTGGGAAAGGTAAGACTCTGCTAGCAGGGAAAGTTATACCTTGTTTGCTAACGTACATTTTCCCAGGGATGTAACCGCAAAAGAATGTAGAGGTAGACATCAACGTTTTTAGGCGTGACAGTAGACGTTATGACACGTAATCACGACTTGTTTTTTTGTCTCAGTTCGACAGTTCGCTGAGATCCGTTGTAAAAATTCTTAATGGTGCTGCCCACAAACATCTGCAACCCCACCCACAAATACGGAATATGTTTCTAGTTAGACTAGATATAAGGGCAGAAGCAGAAAATATGAGTTCAAAATCGAATACAGCAGCAGAAAGGATAAAAAAATTGGACAAAATTATTCTTAGATGAGTCTACTAGGTTGAGGTTTAGATTTGAGAGATTTGTGTGAAAAGATCACAGAGAAGTGCCACTCTTTCCCATCAATGGTTGAATATTTAGACAGTCATACCAATTTTTCCATGATGACCCCATAAGTTGGACTCTGACTTGCAGCAAATCAAAATAGAAAATTAATAACTCTTACTCGCTACTAATTGTAGAAATGGCAATGCTATGGAAACACCTTTGGTTCCAAATCTCCTTCTTATGAAAATAAAAGTCCTCAATTTTTCCTTTTACAATAAACATCTGCTGATGCAAACTCATCTAAGTGTTTTTGTAAGTGTAAATACTGGCATTTCCTGTATTTGCTGTAGATTGTTTTTAAGTTCAAAAGGGAAAAAAAGGAGGAGTTGGTGAGTGGTGGTGATGTTGGCATGTGAGGGCTGCAGTTTAATGCCAAATATAATGAAAATTTTACACCCCAAAATGTCACCATCGCATTCCACGTAGCATAAAAGTTTGCAGTGTCATGATCATTTCTATTACCCTGGTCCCAGAGCTTCTCTCTGGGACCAGGGTACATTTCTATAGATCCTAATAACAAATCTGATGGATCGTATTTCTCTGATTGCCAATGGTCAAGTGATAAAAAAAATATGACAATTTTTTCACTTCACATAATTATAACTATCAAGACTGCTCACGCCTCCTCAATCACTTTCCTGGATAGGCACCACTGTCTCTAGAAAATGGAGGTAGTTTGATACTTCCAATGAGTGGGGAGGGAGGGTTTAAAGAGTATATTATACAAATACAGTGTATATAGCTATTTCAAAAATGTTGAATACTGAATGCTGCATACTGAATAGTGCATTCCAAGACCAAAGGGCATTGTGGGTCTCATTAATTTGAAGTCAAAAGTAAAGATACAGTGATTTGCGTTCTATATGTAGCTAGTATACTGTTTCAGATGCGGAATGCATTAAAAAATAAAATAAATAATTATTATTTATTTTACTTTAGACAATATTACATAAGACCCAAAATTCATTTCCACCTTGGAATACACTATTTAGTATGCAGTATGCAGTATTCAACATTTTTTGAAATAGCTGTATACTAGTGTACATACTAGTGTAGTGTAATCCAACTAATGCAAAGTTACTGTAAGCAACTATATATCAATCTATGCTAAAAAAAAGTACCAGTAAAGATAACAGAGGATAACTGGTATGCATGTATGACTGCACAAACAGTACAGTACTTACCCATCAGCTGGTTTACAGAAGATTGCTTCATATGGAACTCGAACTGAGCCAAAGCCAGCCATCTGACCAACAAAAGGTACTCTATAAAAAGTATCTAATATATACCCTTGCTGATAGTACTGGACTAACATAGGGTAATATGAATCAACATCTGCTGTAACCATAGGCTGACCACCAGAAAATCCAAATGTCACTGAAATTATAAATAAACAAAATAATATTCATCCAAGTGAGAAACTGTTGGTTGTTCTCTTATGCATATGTCACTATCATAGTAGCTAGGCAACAATTTTGTTGAGATAAATGAGAAGAGAATGCTGTTGATCCAGTGAAAAATGCTTTGATATGGTTGCATCTCTGTACCATTATTTTTGGTAATACTAAATATAATTATCCTAGAACCATCTAAAGGGCTTCTGACAGGTTGCACGGTTGTGAATCTGGACAATCTGGTCAATCCTGCACAGTTCCTCAAAATATGCACAATCCTGCACACATTGTGAGCATTTTAAGTAAATCATACATGGCTATTTTCATGCCACTAACCTTCCAAAACATGTTGAGAAATCCTTTGCTTTGTTCAAAACAGTTAAAAAGGAGATATAATGGAGCACCAATCATTTATTATAAAATAACCATTATGAATCTCGCTCTGATTGGTCATAGCTAGGAGTACTTGTATGCATATATTTATGAGCACACATAGCACATGCGCACTTACTTGAGGAGAAAATGTACTTATTATTGATCATATAATGAAACACCACCTCTTAAAGAGTAATTTGATTTGTATTTTATAAAAGAAATAAAAAACTTGCTTGCTGTGCTGTGTGCAGTTATAAAGCATGTGGGTATGGGCAGAACACTCAAGAAATGTTGAAGCACTCGGCTACGCCTCATGCTTCAACACTTCTCTCGTGTTATGCCCATACCCACATGCTTGGTTACCGGTCATTACGCCCCCTAGCCATGACACCCCCTAGCCATGACGCCCCCAGTAGGTATACCATGACTCCCCCAATGTATACCATGACGCCCCATACTATATCATAAAGTAATTTAACATCAAAATACTTTAGAAATAACTGTCAAAATACTTAAGGAATATCGAACTTAAATGCTTCTATCAATTTTAGAATGCAAACCTATTTAGAAATCGAAACAATGTACCCCCTTCATTTAATTTTTTTAAATTCAAAGTTCAAATTGAAAGTTACACTGTACTTGGTTGCATAAAAACATAAAACCTAAAACTGTAGCCCCAGCATTTTGAAATTGTAAAAATTATAAAATAAATTATGTACCCCCCACTTTCAGTTGATTTTGAAAATCATACCCCCCACTCTATAAACAATCAGTCTCTTAAAAAAAACAATGAAGGGGGCGTCTCACTTGCCTCTTACGATAGCCTGAACTCTATTAAAAAACAACAAGGTGTTTTATTCCTAACTTGTGCTAGACTGCACTCTGGTACATATTCTGACATAATAATCATTATGATTATTTTTCATTGGTACCTGTAGATTGTAAACAATGAATCAGATTCAGCAAAGCTCATTGTTGATCTTTTTGTTGTCAAGTGGAATGGAAATAAAATCATCACATTTGAAGTCTGTTTTGGGAGAGATTTTGCAAGTTTGAAAGAAAGAAATCAAACAAATGCTGTAAGAATTATCCATGCACCAATTAAGTCAAGTAAACAAAAAAAAAAAAACTGGGAGCTCCACTTTTAGATAATACCTAATTTGTATTTTTTTTTTTTTTTTTTTTTTAAATTTTATTTTATTATCACTAGATCAGAGAAAGGGTAATTTGGCTTTAAGTGTAGTGGTAGCGGGTGTGAGTGAAAGTGTCCCTAATTAAAGCACTAGAATGGCTAGGCACTAAATAGATTTATTTATTTACTTGATTACATATATATAATTGCTACAAGCCTTGTGCAAATGAGCACAACGACATCCAACATTGTTGGTTTGGTGTTGATGTTTGTGTTCAAACAGATCCTATCAAGGCCAAACAATGTTGGGATGTATATATATATGCTTGTTTGTGTGAAATTTCCATGGATATGTTGCCGTATTTCACATGTGAAAGTCCGTTCAACATTGTTGGGCATGGTGCCAAACATCCTCTGCAAACCAACACAACATTGTTGGGCTATTTTTTGATGACCACAAAACAAAAGAAATGTTGGGACTTGTTGGCTCTGAAGTTTGACACATTTCAAACTTCACCCAACAACATCCAACAAGTCCCAACAGCATGCAAAAAGGTGTAACATAGTGTTCAAACACTCCCAGCGTGTTGGGCCCGACAATGTTGGATGTTGTTGGCCAACAATGTTGGGTGCATTTGCATGGGGCCTTAATCAGTTAGACATATAACTTACTGTTTGAGGACATTTTGACTTGAACCTTACATAACAGATAGGCTTGTCGTGGCCCACCATATGGTACATTGTCCACTGGGAGGGGAGAGTGACAACAATATTTGGGCTTTGGTGCCCCTGAGGAAGAACTTGAAGCACCCATTAAGTCATAAAAATCTAAACAGTAAAAAATGTTGTCATTTAAAAGTGACGCATCATAACTGCATCAAATTCACAATCCTCCCGACATTAGTGACAGGCTATGACGGACATTCTGCGCATCTAGCACATGACAGCTAATAATAATGATAAAAACAATAAGCGTACAGCACATACTTCACAAAAAATCAATAAATCATTGCCAAGAAAATAAATTTACCCAACCTTTATTCAGATTATTGAAAAGAAGCCACCCCCTTTGATATCTGAATGCACAGCCTTGATATGCTCATATACTTGCTAATATGGTTAAATATTCACAGTTTTTTTAAGAAATAAGTAGAAGAAGGCAAAACTTTCGTAGTTCAGAAGAAAAACTTGCACATTCAAAATACCAAAAATAAGCTTATGTAGGATTAATTTTTCTCACCAAGTTACGAGCTAAAATGTTGAGCCGTTTTTAAAAGTCATAATATGTTCGAAAAATGACATATAAGTATGCCATTGCAAACGATCTTACCTTTTCACATAAATTTTAATGCTCTTGGGGTTCGAATAGCTTCTGAAAAACCATTTTAAGGCTTTCGACAAATTTTACATGTAAAATATTTGTAGATACCGAGCAGAGAGAGCAGTAGAAAGTAGAAAGTGGTTGTGGAGAACGTAATTAGTCAGCGGTATAACATCAAAAAAACACAGGGATCCATTGTTTCTTTTTGTTTCAAAACACCGAACTGATGGTATTCTTACTATTTTAAAGGGTTTTTTTTAACGTCAATATTCTAGATTAACCTGTCCATGAATTACGGATGGCCTATGGGTAGAGTATCTACGGAGCCCGTTTAGTGCCATGCAGATTTCGTGATTGATTGAAGTAAATTTTGTAAGAAAGAAAAGAAAGGTTTTAATTATGTACAAGTACGATGACAGTAAGAATCTTTAGAATTTTTTAATGTGTAATCAGAGGGAAAGGATAGAAATGAGTGGTCGTGAAAACGTCCGAAAAGTTTCGCCAAGTATACATTTGGACCCCCCCTTTTCAAAAAATCCTGGATCCGCCCCTAAGGGTTTTGCTCCGGGAGCAGGCCCCAGGGTCGTTTTTCTCCTTTGTGTGTACCAAAAATTTCATGTAAACAGAAGGTTGTGCAGGCGGGAGTAGAATTTTGCCCCCGGATCACGCTCCCCAGTGATATTTTAATAAAAACTGGTTAAATGTCAGCGAGCATGACCACACCAAGCAGCAAGCTCCCACACAGCATGCTCTCTCGTACGTGTGTACTAGTTGTGCAAAATGACTCAGAAGCTTGACCCCGCAGCCAAACCCTAAGTGTGTAGTGACCTTTAGATTCCTCTTATGAATTTTCTTAAAAAATCCTCTTATTTGAAGATTTGAGGTAAGTCGATAAAGGAAAAAGAAAATATTGGGGTCACCTTGTTGGTTGTGGAGGTAGGTTCTCGCCGTTTTTCCTAAAAATAAGGAGTCGAAGAATTGATTGAAATTCGGAGGGGTCTCGCCGTGCAGAAGCCCAAGATCACTACTTGATCTTCGTTGAAAGAAGATCAAAGGTTTATCTATGTATATGTATATGCATATGTAACTGTTCTACTCTTTATATGGAGGCGAGCCAACCCGGTAAGCGGGCTGGCTCGCTTTACCGAGATCTCGGTTCAGCAGACATTCTTTGTAAAAATTCCATTGCGTTTATGTGGGAAGGCGGGCTGGCTCGCTTACCGAGATCTCGGTTGGAAGGCGCCGAGATCTCGGCAAGCGGGATGGGAAATTGTCATATAAACGAGCCAGCCCGGGTAAACCGGGCTGAAAATGTTTCTACTGTGCATGTGAAATAAGCGCTGACCAATCACACGACTGATTTCATCCCGGAAAGCAGGCCGAATTTTCTCATATAAACGCAAACAAAATTTCATCTCGGCAAAGCGGGCCAGCCGATCACAACACTGCTGGGTTTGCTGAGCCCGATAAAGCTATCCTCCCGTGGCATCAGTAGAGTCCAAATATAGGCGCTTAACTTGCAGCATACGAGTACAAACTAGTTCACATGCAGGGAAGGAGAAGTAGTAACGCCTGACGGACTCAGCCGATTACCACTTTCAGACAAACTGGAGACGACGTCAATTCCTGGAGATAATTAATCTCATAGAAACGATCAACAGCAGCCAAGTTAATGACACAGTGAACCATTGGACAGCCCGTGATCTAGTTTTGCCATAAGTAGTAAAGTTTTTGCAGTGTGGATGGCCAGCACGAGTGGAGGATGATGCTTTGAAACCCTACTTCACGCGCTAAAATGAACTGAACATCCATGCTGGGTGTATCGTATGGGGTTCACGCGTGGTGATCTCACCCCGCGGTAGACAAGACGTCTTAACGACATTACACGAAACCCACATGGGTATCTCGAAAATGAAGAGTCTTGCGAGAAGCTACGCCAGGTGGCTGAACTTGGAAGAAGCACTTGAAAGGGCGGTCAAGGGATGTGAAGTTTGCCATTCACCAGAAAACCCGGCGCGAGCGCCATTACATCCTTGGCAGTGGCCGAGCAGACATGTTGCTCCTCATGATAAACGCATATTCAAAGTGGCTGGACATTTACATCGTTAATTCAGCCACTACGAAGTCGACGGTCGAGAAACTACGTATCACCCTCAGCACACATGGTCTACCCGAGATGATGGGCTCCGACAACGGTTCAGTGTTCACCAGCAGGAGTTCAAGACGATTGTAGACAAGAACGGTGTAAAACATGTAACCTCGTCCCCGTACTACCAGAAACAAACGGATTGGTGGAGACGGGGAATACAGACCTTCAAGCAAGGGATGAAGAAACAAAGTGAGGGTAGTGTACAGACAAAGCTGTCCCGTTTCCCGTTCAGCTATCGGATTACCCCTCATACTACGACAGGGGAAACAGCAACACAGCTACGATGGGACCGCGGCTTAAGATTACACCTAGATCTGATCCGACCGGACATTGAAGTGAACGTTGACCGTGTACAAGAGACAGAATTCTGAAGACTGAATTTCGAGGAAGAACGGAAAGACCTTTCAATAAGTGAATCCCCCAGTTTAGGGAACATTTTAATCAAGGTTTTGGGGGATTTTGAGGCAAAGACCTTGAAATCTGATTTTGATAATATATGCATAGTTCGTAGAGGGTCCCCCTCCATTAACTATGTATGGGCATGTTTACTTGCCTCCCTTTATTTGCATAGGAGCAGCAGGATTGACCATATAGAAATATAGGAAAACTAATTTGCACTTTTTTTAAAAAATGTTCTACTGTTCTACTAGTTTTTACTTGATGTTTTGGATTTTTCGTGTTACGTAGCATACTATCTCGAACTTTAAGTACATAAAATAAATAAGATAAAATGTTTTTAAATTTTACTTCCCATTTTCACTTTTATCTAAATTGGGCTCCCTGTGGCTTAACAACGGCACGTGCGTTATCCACTCGTGTTGGTGCACGGGCTGTAGGAGAATCTTTGCTTTGCAACGGGGAAAATGTTTGTTAGTCGATCAAATAAACACTTTTTACTCACTTGGATCTATCTGTCCTTCCTTTATTTATAGTTATACAAGCCTCTGATGAACATATATGAAGTTAAACGGCCTTTTTTAAACCTTTTTCCCTGCGATAACATCAAATGCCAACCACCGTTAGTCGCCATGTTTGTAATAACTCGTTATCAGTACTACTCGTCCTAAACAATGCGTGGTCACACAGCTTAATA
>JAAAQI020140481.1:0-12130 GCA_011800005.2 Stichodactyla mertensii
TATACTGTGCTTAGGCTTTTTTAAAAATCTTTGGAGAAACCGTAAGGATACGGGCTCCTGCGTTAACTTAGAATTCTACTCGAACGGAGCCGTAAAGTCAGTTCTTTATGAAACCTATGATAATTACCACAAACTCTTTTCTTTTTATCGATTTAGTTTAAAAATTCACACACACACACACAAAAAATCAATTTCAACTCTGAACCAACCTCTGGGCTGATCTAAGGCTGTGTTTAGACTAGAGCATTAACCTAGGTTGAGCTAGATTTTAACAATGACCGCTAATTATTTAGCGTTGTCAAGCACTCGAGTCTAAACATGGTCTAAGTCAGGGCAAACTCACAGATCGAATTGAAATATAGCGTGTAGGGTTTTGTCGGGAGGGAGGAAAACCGGAGAACTCGGAGAAAAACTCTCGAATCAGGGAAGAGACACAACAAGAACAATACCGCCTCACGTGTAATCTAGTTTCATTTCGGCTGTTATGAGAGAAAAACGAGGATTAGGATTAGGAGTAGTATAGACTTCAATTAACTGAAGTTAGAGTTGTTTCGTGAAGGAAATTCGAGTAGAACTTGGCTTGAAGAATAGGTGCCATGTTTGTTCGTAAGGCCAGACGCGAAGAAAGAGCTTGCAAGCAGGGATTCATTGCAGTCTGAAAATCATTCTATATACAATTTTGTAAACGTGTGGCATACTACGATAGCAAGCGTCACATTAGAGACACTCGTCTTCATTTTATACCCAAATTGTGAGCGGAAAATACTAGCAAACAAAAACAATAGCAATGACAACATGAAGAAAAGATGAATTTTAATTTCATTTAAAAAAGATTTAATTTCTGGTTCTCTCTTTAATACACAATTTAAACAAATATTTTAAGTCAAGTACATCGCTTGTAGCTCGGATATCGAATAGATAAGACAAAACGCTAAAACTACAGTTTTTGTAAAATCCCCATAAGGCCCTGCAGGTTAACGTCTGACGTCATCAGATTTTGCTCAATCTTTTGCTTTTGCTTTGATGTTCATGAAAATGTGTGTGTGTGTGTGCAAGAAATGCATAATAAACCTAACACGACTATCAATTTTAGTGTTTTAGTACACATTACTAGTAAGTTCTTCCAGCTGAGCGAACAACTAGCTGCGCAAAGCATTGTTGGACAAAACCTCCGGCCCTCACTCTTTACTTTCAAAATCATTTCTCGCGTGGTTTTTGGATAACACAAAGATAAAATTTCACTCTCTTTAATACTTTTGGACTTTTCTAGGCCTCAAAATACATACGATTAAATTTCCAATTGTTTTCAGTTTGAAAATCACGCTTCAACATAGGGCCGGCCATGAAAAATCCCAACGGACTGTGATTGGTTAGAGAATTTTTTCCCGCTCAGCTGGTTCGCGTGCGTGGTTAAACGCCTGTTTTTTAAGCTTTCTTTATCTCTATGGAAATAAGTATCTACAGTCATTACGATTTTAATTAGTTAAATCCCTCAAAAAGAGCGGAATACTAACACATTTCACCAAGCTCTATTTCTGAGGATCTTATTTTATGTCCTAAAACTTGATCTAATAAACAAACGAAGATGGTTCATAAAAGATGTTGACTAAACGGTCACTAACGAACCACACTCGCCCTAGAATAGAAATTTAATAAATCAACAAGGATTGGATTAATTAGTGCAATAGTTAGTAATTGTGCTACTGTGCTTTAGAAGCTACCGGGATATACTACTCGAGACTAAAATAATAGGGCTAGTTACAAATTATTGGTAATCTGACAGAAGGCGAAAATAGTTGAGAAAATTCCATGTAGCGATGATCATAAGATCAGAACCGGTGCATCTTCATAGCAGCTAATTAGGCTCCTAACTAGAACTTTTTATCATAAGAATTAATTCATATTTAATGCTGCCTTTTTCGTTTATATTTCGAGCGGATGTTGGTGGAGCTAAATTTGAAGAGTGACAGGATATAAAGGCAGTGTTTGTTCGGTGTTGAAAACTTTTTGGCATGCTTCGATTCCTCGTCTTGCTATACGTGAGTATTCCAGAGAGATTTCTCATTTTCTTGTATTGTCTCAAAAAACCTCCCATTCGTTTAACTTTCCATTTTCCGTAAAACCCAGAAAGGAAGACTGATTATCTTTGATTTTGGATATGTTTCTAACCGGTGATTTCCAAAATGTAAATTCTCTTTGCGCTCAACTCCAGTTACATTCAAGAAAATCTTGTCATGATTTTTTTTTTTTTTTTTTTTGATTTCCTAGGGTTTAAAACCCAAGCGCTGCCTCCTTCATGACAACAAATGTCATTTACGTGTACTGAATAGAAGACAAAAACTTCATTTTCATGTCTGATATTGAAGTCTACCATGAAAAGTGACAAAAAGAGTTTGGGACAGGAAAACTAAGGCAGAATGAGAACTGTAAATTGTTTTTTGGTTTTTTGGTTTTTTTTCCAAGTTCGCTGTTCTTTAGTTTCCGAGTAGTTTTTGAGAATACGTGATATTTACGTATTTATTTTGAATGTGCTATGACGAACGATTTTCGTTACGATTTTTCTAGTTATGGCAGGTGTGAACAACTTGCGCTTCATGAATAGTTTATTGACCTTCTCGTTCTCCATGGCGTATTCTACCGAGTTGACAGCTACAGAAAAACTCGGAAAGGTTTCATTTTTTTCTTTTCACTTTCAAATTTCCATTTTTCATCTCTGCAGCTGCCAAAAATTGGATCTGAAGTAGACGGACGACTTTTTCAACTTTTCCAAGGTAAATGTGTTGACCGGAAGATCTTCACAGTGACCACAAAACCTAGAAAGGAAAAAAAGGTTTCTCATTCAATTTTTCTATATAATATGTGCTAAATCCGAGTACATAGCATAAACATTGTCACGCTATTTACTTTTAACATCATTAGTGTTGTCATAGTAACAACCACTTTTCATGTTGGCAGACTACATATAAACCGGTTTTTGAATACGCTCTTCTTATAATATTCTTTCTGTATTTGCAGTATAGACAGGGCGGCCACATATTGATTCAGAAGAGATTGTAGTATCTGAATAAGAAGCAAACTCGCGTACATAAGACCCTGTGTGGAGAATAATTCAACAGATGTTTGCCGAAATACCAGCGTTTTGAATCTACGGTGTTTGAACTCTATGGACGTTAGACAAACTGAACGATAAGCAGGCATCTTGGACAAGCTTCTGCTTTCCAGCTATTATCTTGTTTTAGACAGAAATGGCAACGACAACAGTACCTACAAACTCGACGCAGCACGGACTAACTACAAAGGCGTCGTTATCAAATGCACAGTGCAACGAGTCTTTAGACCTAAGTTTTTGGATTCTGGATGGTATTATTGCGGGAGTTATATTGTTAGGGAACGTCTTTACTTGTTTGGTGTTCTTGTCCAAGCGGCAACTTCGTCAGAACTTCATGAATATGTTCCTTCTGAGTCTGGCATGTTCCGACACACTCATGGCTTTGCTCGTGGCGCCGTGGTTTGCGGCATTTTGCGAAACAAAATGCAGTTATCCTTTGACTTCTTACTGTTTCTGGTTCGGGATGTTAAGAGATATACCCTTCCAGGCTGTATTATTGAATTTAATCGCGATCACATACGACAGATACCTTGCGGTCTTCCGACCTCTTGTCTACTGCGCCAAGATGACTAAAAGACGAGTCGTCATCATCTTAACTCTGGTTTGGGGTCTTCCTGTGCTTACAGCTCTTCTTCGTATGAGCTGGACGTTCTCAGATATCTCACAAGTGAAACGGGCCGCTATCGATAGATCTTTCAACATCTTCTTGGTATTTGTTTTTGTCCTTATTCCAATTATTGGAATTTTTATCGTCAACTTGATGATCATGTATACTATTCACAAGCATAACACCAGAGTCGCACCGAGACACCAAGGCTCGACCCAAAGCGAGACTTCAGAATCTGAGCGGAGAGAGAAATTCCGGAAAAGAAGAGGGACGATGTCTTGTATCGTCGTTGTCTTAGTGTTCTTCGCCTGCTGGCTGCCAAGAATTGTTTATAACCTCTTTTTCCTCGCCAGAAAGCCTCATCTTGCTACAGATTTATTCATCAAGTTCTCCATGTTTTTTCTCCTTTTGCAAAGCACTGTCAACCCTTTTATCTACTCGTTCTACAGACAAGAATTTCGTCAAGCAGCGCTACAAGTGCTCAGATGGTATAATTGAAGTATCCCAGATGCTCATTCAATAAGCTGTTTCAAACATTCTGGACCGCTAAAGTTTGACTTTTCTCATCACAGATTTTAACTTTGAAAACAGATTTTAACTTTGAATGTACGCTCTAAAATAACTAATAAATGCTGTTTGTACTCTAGATGCATAGATCCCAGACTGCTTCTATCATATTTACACAATAAATAAACTATATAGAGAGTTTTTCCTTTTGAAAGGATTTTTTTGATACCATATTTGAGGATTATATAGAATGAAAAAAAAAGTCTTGTAGTCTATAATTATGTTGTATTATATGGCCGACCACAAAACTACAGCTAAAAAGTTTTTTTAATTTCATGTATTCAAAACGCTCAACAGTCGATGATATAATTGCTCTGTAAAAATAAGATCAAATAAATCTCTAAATAAAGAATTTGGAGTTGTGTATATATCATCCACTCACAGGTGGGCCGGCATGACTGTGTCTTCTTGACTTTTTCTTTGATTAAATTTATTTTATTTATTTTATTTTTTATTTTTTTTCGCTTCAATTTTTGGTTTCAAAGCAAGTAATTAACTTACTTATTTAACTCTCTGGACAATTTGTTTTTAATTTTGGACTTCCTTTAGAAAATTGTACAAACCATCTGCAGTAATCAAGCGTTGATCCTTCCCTGGTTAATATGAGTCTTCTGAAAAGCTGTAAGCAGTATTTTTGAAAGGTTGTCATGTCGTGCTAACACGAGATACTAAGAAAAGTTTGGAGTAGATAGTTAACACTAGTTCGTTTTCTGAAAAGCTTAGTCCGTGAAATTTAAGTTACCTCTTTTCTAGTTTGGTTTTATCAAGTGGTGAGAGATTAAAAACCACCCTGTTTGAGTTGTCAAATAACGTTGGTATAATATGTAGTTTTAAAAAAAACCTCGAGTTTGACATATACGCTCTCGATATTACATTGTCCAAATTTTGAATTTCCTTAAATAAACATACTTTTTCTCTGTAATTTGAGAGTTTAACTATGACAAACCGAAATACAGTGTAAGACTTCTCTTACATCAGGACTATAGGATATCCATCCATGCGCCTTAATTTATGTGCTAAACGCGTACACAATATACTTATCGAGTGTAACAAGCATTTGAACCATCTTTCTTTCGATATTAGTTTGTATCGACAATCGTTATGGCAAACAATAAGTGGGTAGGTGAAAATGGATCCCCCATCGAGATATCGAGAATTCGTGGGCTTATGTTCATTACATACTAATGTAGTTCTAAGTGTGAAGCCTGCCTCACATGTGGTTTTCATTTCGAAATCTAAACATTTTTGTATGTTTTCTGTTATTCGTGCTATATTCTCATCAATAACAGCTCCCCAACTGTGTATGGCTTCTTAAGGATTACAGTCTGTTAACTTTTCATGCGGTATAGAATATGATTGTTCCTTGCATGTTGTTCTCAGTCGAGTTACAACTATTTCAAAAGGGGTTGATGAGGCGAATGACGATCGGTGATTGGCGATTGCATGACCCAAAGGAACTGTGAAGCAGTAAGAATTACTTCACATTCATTTCACCTTAACAATGCCTGCTGAAGATCTTCGCTGAATGGTGCAGGCATTGTTTAGGTGTTCAAGAAATGAATACGAAGAAATTCTTGTTGCTCCACAGTTCCTTTTGGTCATGCAATCGCCAATCACCGATCACCATTCGCCGTTCGCCCCGTCAACCTTTTTTGAAATAGCTCATGTATAGAACTTTTGGATTTCTGATCTTCCATTCTCCACTTGAATAGACCTATCTCCCGATCCATAGATACTGTTGCTACGTCGGACAAGCCAAAACTTTTTATCGAGATTGCGCTTCGAAATAAATGTTGGTTACTAAAAATTAGACGATACGGTTTAGTTTTATGTTGTGTAACGCGGGAAAACATTGACACAAATAGCCAATAAATGTTGAAATGCCCCTGAAATCGAGAGATTTGTAGTTTTGTTTGTCCGACCCTCCATATTCCTTTGGGAAAAACATTACGCTCTCATTGGTGGAGCTAGTGTTGGTGGGATCGGTGTATTGGCGACTACTTCGACAAAAGCAAAATTTATTCACTATATCAGTTCTTGAATCCTTGAATCTTTAAGATACCAATCCCTTCTTTTGAAAGTTTTGACTATGAGTCCACGAAGTATGTGTTAAAAGTATGTGTACTAACTAGTTTTCGCTTTGTTATTCCAAAAACAAAAAGAAATAGTTGTGTAGATTTTATATATTCTCTTGTTTCGGAGGTTTTTTTCTCTTTCCTTATTTTGCCCCGTTGACAGCTACATCAATATTTATGCCATACCTAGTTGAAGCACTTGTGTTTTAATATCATAACATGGTGATTGAAAGTGCCTGCTTTCTCATCTATTTTCCCCTTACAAGATACGGTACTTAATGTCGTTTATTCATCTTATTATACCAGCCCGATTAACTCGATAGCAAAAACCTAAACTCAAATCGAAAGAAAATACTGCCACACTTCCAAAAAAATATGTTTGTACAGGGAAATTTTCCCCTGGTTTATATTATTTCTGCAAATTTTTTTATTTATTCTCAAGAGTAAAACTTCATCTTCACAAATTCATACTTTAAGTAATATTTCAAAAACGAGTGCGAGTCATTCCACTACTGAGGATTTTTTATGATTGAAATTAATCAATTTAGTTGCTACAAACCTGCGATGATGTTTATCATACAAAGTTAACTAATCAATTAATGTAGAAATTTGAATACTGTTGTAATGCAGTTATAGGAGTTGGAATCATCAGGAGACACACAGCAATCCTATAAATCTAAAATCCATTTTTCTTGTCTTCAACTGATCATGGTGAACGCTGAAATATCGATGACATGGAATTCAATCGTTTCTTGTTTTAATTTTTAAATAAGATCAGGGAGATGAGAAGATAAGATAAGACTATTTCTTTACGTGTTGCAAAAGGGCAGGAGAAAGGCAGAGAAGGGCAGAAAAAGGCCAGAAAGGCAGAAAGAAAGAAAGACTAAGAACAAAGACAAGAAAGAAAAGAGTGTGGAAAGGAAAATTGTAAAGTGAAACGAACAGAAAAGAAAGAAAAGAAAAAGAAGGAATGTTATTTACTTGATTGACTTGACAAGAATAAAGAAAGACAACAAGAAGAAGGCAAGAGAAGAGAGTGGAAAAAGATATGAAAAAGAAGGATTGTTTTTATTTTTTTATTTTATTTTTTATTTTTTATTTTTTTATTTTTTTATTTTTTTACGTAGAACAAGAAGAGATAAAAGGTAGGGGAAACAGAGAAAAAAAGACGGTGACGAAGAAAGAAGAAAGAAAACGAGAAAAAAAAGGGAGATCAGTATGGAGTAACACCAAACAAGCTAGAGACGAGAAAGAGGGTTTCAATGGAGATGTAACTTGGGATGTTGCGATTAAATAATCAGCTTTTTGGCCCGAAATTAATTATTAATTATTAATTATTAATTTAACTATTTCACTATTAGATAATATTGGTGTCAATAGCCAAGTCTAACCATTTGTGTTGTTATGTGACCCATATCCGACCAATTTCTAACATACAGTAAGAAAGTCTTCTGGAAACGCCGACCTCATGGTTCAAAACACGCATTTGGTTAAAAAAGGGGAAAAAAATAAAAACGAAAGGGGAAAAAAAAAGCACTACAAGCAAGAATGTTTCTCCAGGCTTGACGTTGCATTTTTTGACGCTTAACGGTTAATACTTCTTTAATCTGACGTTTGACGGTTAACATTTATGGCCTTTGACAGCTGGCGGGTAACCCTAGCGAAACAATAATAAACAAAAAAAAGAGTACGAAGATAAAAGACGAAAATTGAATTGAAAATGAATAGTATAGTCGAAAAGAATAGAAGAAAGATAGGAAGGCGCAGAATCTCTCCCGGCAGGCGGCTTTGTTTACATATTGTTCTTATTCTTCACAGTAATTCCGGGTGATAAAAAAATCGCTGTCGGCAAGCACTTGAGGGGAACAATTAAGAACTCATTTCGAAGTACATTGTTTTGCAGTAAAGAGACAAGTCTTTGGGTAATTAAATTTATCCTCCAAAACAGAAACTTCCTCGACTTCCCACAGAAAATATATTAACGTTATCTACATGGTGTGATGTCTACATAGGAGATGATGTTTCTATCAAGAATGTTATTAGAATTCAAACCAGTTTGTGTGTCAGCTAATGAGCCTTTATTCTGTTTGCTCTTGGTTTGAAATGCACTAATGAGATCAACAATTTGCTAAATGAGTTGTGAGTTTCGTGGTTCTGTTATTTTTTTAACTCTGTTTTAACTCATTTTTCTTGCTTCTCTTCTCTTCTCTTCTCTTCTCTTTTCTCTTCTCTTTTCTCTTCTCTTTTCTCTTCTCTTCTCTCTTCTCTTCTCTCTTCTCTTCTCTTCTCCTCTCCTCTCCTCTCTTCTCCTCTCTTCTCCTCTCTTCTCCTCTCTTCTCCTCTCTTCTCCTCTCTTCTCCTCTCTTCTCCTCTCTTCTCCTCTCTTCTCTTCTTCTATCTTCTCCTCTCTTCTCGTCTCTTCTCGTCTCGTCTCCTCTCTTCTCCTCTCTTCTTCGGAGTCATTCTCTGCTCTGCTCTTCTCTTCAAGTTTCCTCGTTAGCATCTTCACTCTCACTAGCTTTATTTTTAGAAAGTAATTACGCATCAAGAGGCATGATCCCGCCCCGGGGCGGAATTCACTTCAATGCCATTCACAGCTAACACCAGCATGGACTCAATAAATTTTAATTCATTAAATTTACCTTGAAATTTTCGCCGCAATATTGCGTTTTTGGTCTGATAAATCCATATATTGTTTACTTACAGTGACAAACCTATGATTGATCTCAGTTATGTTGATTAAGAAGCCTTCAAAACAGAGAAGCTCCCCTATCATTTCTACGTCAGAGCGGACTCTCTTTATTAGATTTATCAAAGTAAACACCAGTGATCATGCAGGATGTGAGATTCGTTATCTTTATTACGAAGGGTAGAGCAATTTTTGCACCTTTTCTGCGCCTGTCTCGGTCTTTGAATGTCTGGTATCCCGCTACCATAATGAACCGCGTGAAAAAAGAAAAAACGCACACAACACACACAACACACACACACTTCGAGATTTAGCTAGCAGCCACATTTATTATACTTCATTCTCTAACCAACCATATTTATCAATGCCAATGCAACGATAATTTCAAAAGCGAGCACAACCACTGAGATGCTTTTATCGTTCCTTGACTTAAGTAAGATTTTTTTTATTTCCTCATATACACTTAGATATATTTAAAAAGACAATAGCTCAATTTTAAAT
Organism: Stichodactyla mertensii; assembly: GCA_011800005.2. Lineage (NCBI taxonomy): Eukaryota > Metazoa > Cnidaria > Anthozoa > Actiniaria > Stichodactylidae > Stichodactyla > Stichodactyla mertensii. The sequence goes on from JAAAQI020140481.1 coordinate 9,549, forward strand.
CAAGAAATTCAAGGATTTACATAAATGAATAAAGCGTTTTCTTAACTGAGTTAACACGGAGACGAATGTTAAAATAATAGAAACATTAATTTTACAATGTGTTTTATTTAATAATTTTTTTTACGGAAAAGAAATTCAAAAACGTAGCATAAGATAACAGAACGAAAATTAGTTTATAAAGGACGATTAAACGTGGGTTAAAAGCCGAAGTACGCAAATAAGATATTGTTCAATTTATGTATTTTTCGAGAAGCTATTTCTCGTTTTTATCGAAATCATTTCCTTGCGGTAGATTATAGATTATTTTCTCTTTCACGCCTTCCTGTTTTTCTAAGTCCTTTTTAATCCCGTTTTCTTCTCATCCTCTTGGATTGCCTATCAACAATCTAGGAACCGTTTATTCATTATCAGGGAGGGGTAGGTAGGGAATGTATTTGGTAAGGCAACAGACTCAAAAGCACCAATTTACTCTTCTCTTCACAGGATTTTTAAAAAATTGCGCTACATGATTTATCCACACAGGAAAAAATATATATAAACCTCCCTCTTGTATAATCCTATATTTTTTTACGATTCCCATTTTTTCTAAGGTTATTTTCTTTTTTCATAGCCCCTTCCTAAAAACACCCACTCCTCCCCTCCCCCCCCCACCGTCCCTAGCGTAAACGGTCTCTAACTAATCGAGTTTATACAAACACAAACTCATTTTTTGAACCTAGCCTTTCAAGTCGCCGTTCCGTTTTGTGTAACAAATTTAATAGCTTCACTATGTCATTTAACTCAAACATTTTCAAAGCCAAATATTTTTGACAATTTTAATGGTGCTTCAGAAACCTATAAGGAAAATAATAACTGACGCTTGAGAGACTAAATTAAAGAATAGCACAGGTAACCTGGGATGCCATCAAGTTTGGTAATGAGAACTAGATTTTTTGTGTTAAAAGCTCACCAAAGAAGAAAACGGGCTCAAAATTAACAAATTAATGAAGTTAATTCAATTGTTTTCAAGTCTGTTGTTGTTTAGTCACTTTAAGCAGAATGGTAAACTTTCAGTGTAATATGAGGAATATCGTGCTGTTTTTTTTTTTTCTCTCTCCAAAAGACAATCTACAAATAATTTTCCATTCATATGAGCTCCAGATGGCATGGATGGAGTCTTTCTTTCATGTATTGTTTAACCGTACGTGTTCCTCTGTCTTTCAATGTATAGGAGATATTTTCGTGTCGTTGTCAGAAGCTCAATAACAATATTATAGCGATTTCCAGATTTTCAGGTTTAAAAGTAGACATTTTTACGCTGACAAGTTGTCAAAACGGCTCGAAAAAGATAAGTTTTTCAATTAAAAATGTCTCGTTTTCTTTATCAATTTACGAATGAATGATCAGCTTAAAAGATCACGTTTACTTCGTGATCTTTCCATGTTTGGTTTGTGTGCCTATGGTTGATCTAAATGTCTAATCAGACCGAACTCAATAAAGTATTGCACGTATCTTTCTTAATAAATTTTTGAGAAAAAAGTTTAAAGATAGAGATTCACACGTTCTCACATTCAAACTTCTTTCTTTCTTCCTTTTTCTCTTTCTCTTTCTTTCTTTTTTCAGTTTCTTTCTTTCTTTCTTTTTTTGGGTTTCTTTCTTTCTCTCTCTTTTTTTTTTTTTTTGTTCTTTCTTTCTTTTTTCTTTCTTTCTTTCTTTCTTTCTTTCTTTTTTCTTTCTTTCTTTCTTTTTTCTTTCTTTCTTTCTTTCTTTCTTCTTTCTTTCTTTCTTTTTTCTTTCTTTCTTTCTTTCTTTCTTTCTTTTTTCTTTCTTTCTTTTTTCTTTCTTTCTTTCTTTCTTTTTTCTTTCTTTCTTTCTTTCTTTCTTTCTTTTTTCTTTCTTTCTTTCTTTCTTTCTTTCTTTCTTTTTTCTTTCTTTCTTTCTTTCTTGTTTCTTTCTTTCTTTCTTCTTTCTTTCTTTCTTTCTTTCTTCTTTCTTTCTTTCTTTCTTCTTTCTTTCTTTCTTTCTTCTTTCTTTCTTCTTTCTTTCTTTCTTTCTTTCTTTCTTTCTTCTTTCTTTCTTTCTTTCTTTCTTTCTTTCCTTCTTTCTTTCTTTCTTTCTTGTACGACTGTAAAGAAGTTTTTATACTTATGAAACTACCGTACTGAAATAAAGGTGCTATCTATCTTTCTTTCTTTTTTTGTCTCTTTCTTTCTCTTTCGGTCTTTTACTCTCTCTCTCTCTTTATGGTTTCTTTCTTGTTGCCTTCTTTTTTATTTACAAAAAATTAAGCATTTCAAGCGAAGTTTCTCTATCCTCCAATACACTGAACACTGCTTTCTTACGACCCATAAAGCATTTCATTTTGGCTCAATTGCACCAAACTAGTGGGGCACTTTGCATGAACACCACAGTTTTCATGTGCAGCGAAGGATAATAGGATTTATGCAAAGTGCCCCTCAAAATCTAGAAAAACAAACCAGTGATTAAGGACGTTCATGGGCATTGTTTCTGCGCATTCTTTCTGCACGCGCGCTCGAGCTCTTTTAACTGAGCGAGGAACGCCTGGATGATTTTGTTTATATAACAAACGCGATCAAATTCAA
>JAAAQI020140492.1:0-12129 GCA_011800005.2 Stichodactyla mertensii
TCATAAAAGTGAAAACCGATCGTCATAAGCGGAAGCGGAATCGGAAGCAGAAGCCTCGATTAGATGTTTTTTGCATTAGAGAGGGCCTGGAGAAGAGCATTGTGATTGGTTGTCTGCTTCTGCTTCTGATTCCGATTCCGATTCCGATATTCTGGTTTTCACTTATCGTAAGGATCGGAGTCGAAATCGGGATCGGAAGAAAGTGGAAACTTTCCGATCCTTCCGATTCCGATTCCGACGCGCTTATGACTCTGATTCCGGCTCCGTTTTCTGGTTTTCATTTCTTCTTAAGCTGCTTATGACTCCGATTCCGATTCCGATTCCGACGCAAGTGAAAACCAGCCTCAAGGCCTGATTATATGAAGCGGGCTGGGCTTACCGGGCTGGTCCTTTTTCCATGTAATCACAACGACCGAAGTTTTTGTGTTTTACAAAGAAGCCGGCGATCTCGGTAAACCGAGCCAGCTCGCTTCATATAATCAGGCCTAATTCATACAAAAAAGTCCTTTGGTTTTTGTAACATGTCTGCATCAAACCTTAAAGCGAAAATCGCCCAACCGCGACCCGTATAGACCTTTCCCGAATTCGCTTGGATGATCACGAAACAATGGTTTCAAGTCGAGGTTGAGCTTGATAAATAAAAGAATCAAGTTCAGTCTCGACTTGGAACCATTGTTTCGTAATCATCCAAGATAATTTGGGAAAGGTCTATTGTCGTCATTTCAGTTGGAGTTATGTGCTTTTCTGAGCCGTCAATCATCATTTGGGGCTGGGTTATTTAAATCAACCAATGGATTTCACGGATTCGCATAACCTTCTCTCCCAACGATGATAGACAGATTAGAAAAGCACAAAAATTCACTCAACTAATTACAACAATACGAGTCGCGATGCAACGATTTTCGCTTTAAAAGTTTCAAACAAAAGATAAGGTACGTAATAATTCTGCATTCGTAAGTTCAAGATTGTTACTTTTGGCGTTCCATTGATATTAAGAATTGAATCACTGTCACAAAAACCTCTCTCAAAATTATCGATTTTTTCTGATTTTTATCGGCAAAGTGAGTCAATATCTAATCACCAAAAAAATACAGAAATTAGGAAAAGTACTTTAATAATTTGCTTTCATGATTTTTGAATGAAATGGCTGCAAAGTCTGGCAAATTCGAAAACTAAGTCAAAAATAATTAGTTTTTATTTCGCATTTCTTTTGTTTTTGTTGAACAAAACGCTGCCTTAATTCCAAAATACAAAAAATCTTATTTTATTCTCAGAGTTCATTGTCAATTTTTCTTCGATTTTGTTATAAAAACGGCTGCAAAGGCACTAAGCAATCTGATTTCTTTTCTTTTCTTTTTCTTTTCTTTTCCTTTCCTTTCCTTTTCCTTTCCTTTTTTAATAGTTTATTTGTAATTTTACTTAGCAAAACGGCTGCCAATCTGCGAGAACAAATAAAAGCTGCTCTCGTGATCTCTTAATTTAATTTTCTCGACATTGTTTGGTCTAATTAAAAAGAACGTGTTCAATTACATGTTGTCTAACAGACAATTTTATCAAATTACCGAAGCATATTCAGAGATTATCTTATTGATTTGAGATGAACGCTTTTATCACGTTCCGTCTCGGGGATTATCACATCCCGAGTAACGACCGCAAAATGTCTAGCGTTAAGTCCGCTAGATTCAAAGGTAAAGCCGAAAACCCCTAAAGGAGGATATTCAGAGCTATTTATAAATATAGAGCAAAGCCGTTATATCACGCAACAATTTTAGCCAATCGAGACGTCTAGTACAAGTTAAAAAAAAAAGGCAAGAAAATTTGAATTCGCTCCGATGGATTTTTAGGCTGTGTGGGCGGTTTACTGAGGTTCAACTCTAAGTTAGACACATTGAAACAATGTTAAAAAATTAGCGGTCATTTTTAAAGCCTTTACCAACCTAGGCTACTGCTCTTGTATAAACACGGCCATAGTTACTTCTGTGGTAGTTGTTCTGTAATTGATATACAATCCAGATTAAAGTATTCGTTTATTAGAGTGTTTTGGTCGCTTAATAGAGGTTATGTTCGGTATATACAGGGAATTTGGCTTTGTCCCTGGCATTGATTCAATCAAACAAGCAAAAAAACTGGTCGTTTACTAGAGGTAAGGGTCGTTAATGGATTAAATTTTATTAAAACCACTAAACATTTTTCGCTTAAAAAAGATGTTTTTTAATGACAACGAATTTATTAACGTGGTCGTTCAACGCTGGTTGTGATTCTTCTTATGTAGGCGGATTTGAATAAGCGGAGAAGCTTTTTAAAAGCATAATGCTTGAATTAATCAAACAAAGGGCTGGTAGCTAAGAAAGATTAAGGTCGTTAAGATTATGAGTATAAATACGATAGTTTTTATTTTAGACACGTTGCGGCGTTATCATTATATGCAGGGTCTTTTGAAACGAAGGTGGTCGGAGTTGAAAGGTTCATCCGACCACTCAAAAGAAATATCCTTTATAGATGTTACAACAAAATCTCGCTTTCTCATCATTAAAAACTTTGAAGAGAATTCCAGTTAAATAGACCTTTCCCGAATTCGCTTGGATGATCACGAAACAATGATTCCAAGTCGAGACTGAACTTGATTCTTTTATTTATCAAGGCCAACCTTGACTTGAAACCATTGTTTCGTGATCATCCAAGCGAGTATTCGGAAAAGGTCTATTGTTTTTATCGCGGCCTGGAAGTCATTACTACATTGATGATCTTGGATAGTTAACTTTAGGTAAATTTTGAGGTTTTTGTTGATTGTCGTCATTGAGAGTTTATTTGGCTTTTATAACGAATGTAATATTATTATCGATATTCTACTTGAGGTATTTAAGGATGAAATCAGTAGGGGGTTGGTTATGACGAGGTTTGGGATCATAAAACATGAACCAAAATGATTTTCGTGCCGTTATGATGTTATCTTTATGATTAATTTTTAAGGTCTTTCAAATCCTACCATCACCCAACTGCAGTTCACAACATATATAATTTTCAACCTCCAGAGTACAACCGTTAAGGCTCGGACACACGATGCGACGTTTCCTGTGACATTGCTTGCAACGAGGAAATCGCACCGTGTGTCCACCCTTGCAAGCAACGATCGATCTCTTAAGCCTCTGTACTACGACCTCTAGAACAAAACTGACAGTTCGACCAGATTATTTTGGCGGGTAGCTTCAGTCTCTAGCAAACCTCAGTAGTACGACACAGAATTTTCTGCTAACTTGAGGTTTTCCCAAGCCTCCGCAGCACGGCCAGAATTGCTATGGCAACGTCTGTAGAATGAAATGGAAAACTCAGTTTGCTGTTTCATTAATATATTCAGTTTTTATGTGCTGTCTGTCGATTTTCCTGCGAGAGTTTGATAAAAATTCGGTACTAGTATGAATTGAATGCTTTAATTTATCTTTTTCTTACCTTCGTTTCGTCATTCTTTAATTTTCATTCATCCATCCATCCATTCATTCATCCATCCATCCACCCATCCATTCTTTCATCCATCCATCCATCCATTCATTCGTTCATTCATTTTATTCATTCATTCACTTCTTTCTTTCTTTCAATCTTTCTTAGAATAACGTTTTGGTTTCATTCCATACCGATTTCTCTTCCCAGACTATATCTTTCCGTCTTGTTTACCAAACACCTACATCCTCTTGAAATACGAGAGCTTATTTATAAATTCTCCAACCTCATTTCCTTAGCAAAACACGTAACATCTCACCTATTAATGAAACTTCATTGCCCAAGGGCTTTAGCAGTAGAAATAAAATCAATCCAGCTTCCTCGCCACGAAGCCTTGAACATTCATCTTTTAAGTAAGTAATTCTTCTAAATTTCAAACAAAGCGATACTTTTCCACGTTCCTAATCCATCTTGAAACACTTCTTTTCATCTTTTAATCGGCCATTTCTTGACTATTATTCATCAATTTTTAGTTTTTAAAATGGTGAACTAAATGAAATGTTTTTAAAGCCTTGAATATGAAATTCAAAATACACCTATTTCAACTAACATGCCCCAGCCAAAAGCAACGTCTGTGGTCAGGATATTAGCTTAGTTTTCAGACACACATTTGATATTGGGAAGCACAGCAGCCTGCCATTGTGGAAAGACTAAAATGACCACATCTAGATGGATGAATTACTGAATTACTGCCTTGCAGACTTGGCTGTTGCTTTTGGCTGTGATAACGTTTTTTGAAATAGATGTATATAAATATCATCCACTTTTTGAAGATTAGTGGCGCATGATGGCGGCACCGGTGTATAAACTTCTGCTGCACAGAAATCGATTGGCAGCCTAAAACATTCGTGTTTAGCTTTTTATTTTATCTTTCTTTCTTTCTTTACTCGTAATTTTTTTTGGATGGTGGGGTGGAGTTGGGGAAACTTTTTGAAAGGGGACTTAAAATCTTAAAAAATTCATTTTAAAATTCCAATACTCTTTTACCAAACAAACAGCGATCGTTGTAACAATCTATTTTATTTTTTTCTGATACTGGTTTAGAAAGAGGAAGAGAGTGTGTGTGTGTGTGTATGAAATGAAGACCTAACCGAAAATCCCCCAAGGGGAGGATGGTCGTAAAAATAAGTCATATTATTATCAACATCTGTTATAAAGGCAAGTCGTGGACTTCTTCGCTGCGATTATTCATAAATTGTGTGTCTCTTCTCTTGTCGATACACTCAAATATTAATCACAACACACTCATCTCGCGACAGTGTTTCTCGAGTTTACCTTTGAGACATCCCTTGGGTGTTTCACATGTGTACGGCTTGCTTTGGTTCTGTCAGACAAAAATTAACGACTTAAAATTAAGCTTCGTTAATGAAAAGGTCGTTTTTTTCTCCGTTATGTTTTTAGTTCTGGCTGTGAGAGCCGCCTTTGTACAATTTCAACGTTATAAAACTAAAAAATTGTGCTAAAAAGAGCTTAAAAATACCCTCAAAGCCCGCCAATGACATCATCCTCTTGTCTGTAAATGTTTCAATATTGTATATCAATATTTCAGTATCTATTTACGAGCGGGAGCAACGGCTTCATTGAGGTCAAACTGTAACTGAAATATTAAAATAAACAAAGTCATTTGTGGTGTACAAATAAATATACGAAGTATCTTCTATAACATTCTAGAAAGAAATCGGTAGTACAAGTGTTTAATTTGACTTTTAATGGACTTAAAAATTAATCTAATCAAATCTTTAGAAAATTTGAATAAATAGCGTGTGGCAAGGTAAAGACCTTAGTATCGTAAGAGCGAGAATGAAGGTTGAGGTTCAGGATAAAGACTTACTCAAACCGTCGATCGCCATGTGAATAGGTAAGATCCAGTATCGTGTAACTTTTAAATCTTGACATTTTTGCATTTGTTTTGTGTTCAATATGGAGAAAGATCCACAAGAGTCTGACATTATTAATCACCACGCAGTCTTCGATATCGGAAAATGCTTTGCCATTTAAAGATTGTAGCAAGAAAGGACAGCCACAGCCTTTGACAAAAAGCTTATTAGATTTAGCTTGAGTTTGCCTACCAGCTAAGAACTTATTTTGCCATCAATTTATTGGATTGTCTTGGGAAGAATTGTAGAATACAAATGAAAGTGTATGTAGTAAAGTTTAAGATCCTTTATTTTTATGGTTGAGGTATTGAATCATCTCGATATCAAAGTATACATAGTTTTTTCTAAGTTAACTCTTAATTCTGATTCTGTTAAATGGATTACAAATCTGGCTTGTGAAATAGTTTGTTGGTGATGGGAAGAATTATACATGTGGGTGGGTAGGTAGGTAGTTGGGTAATTAGGTAGGTAGGTAAGTGATTAGGTAGGTAGCTAGTAGGTGAGTAGCTGGGTAAGTAGGTAGGTGGATGGGTGGGTAGGTAGCTAGTAGTGGGTTGGTAGGTAAGGTAGATAGGTGAGTAGGTAGGTGGGTAAGTAGGTAAGCAGGTAGGTAGCTAGGTAGCTAGGTGTAATAGGCAGGTAGGTAGGTAGGTTGGTAGGTAGGCAGGCATCCAAGAAAATCGAAAGGGAGAGTGAAAGAAAATAAAAAATATTGAATTATAGAAGACCTTTGAATACCAGTGTTTAAGTTAATCACATTATCCAGCTCAACATTTGGTTTATGAAATCCCACAGGAGACGTGTGCCTTGGATATCGACCAAACCATCTATTATAGATAAGATCCACATCACTTAAAGCTCTTGTAATAATTATATATAACAATTATATGTATTAAGTATTCTTGACTGAGCTATTATACTAGTATTGTATCATACGATAAGATTTGGGTTGTTTTTTGGTCGCTTGTGAAGTTAAAAACTGAACTAATTTAAGAGATAGTAGTAACGATTTAATAAGCGTGCGTTTTAACGTGTCACGCGCAACGTGTACTTTCTCACGATCGTTCTAACGCTTAATTTAACAAGGCTTGACTTTGACACTATAAGGACTGTTGCTCTCATTTTTTTATCACGGATACTAGTGAAAGTTGTCGTTTTCAAAGATAAAATATGAATTATTGACGTATTGATTTCACGTTGGCATGCAGTCATTTTATGTCACATGATAAAAAGTATATGCGAGCGTATTTTTATTAAATGATTTAATCTAGCTCTAAATCCTGGATTTTTCTGGGCTCCAATTTTCTTCTGTGAAAGTGCCATCTTCTTGCAACTTTTTTTGTCGTAGACGGTCTGTTGCCCAGTGGTGAAAGTCCTCTCAAAAGCATCTACAGCCCTGAGCCAAATACGAATTAAAACATCAAACACCTCTGTAATGCGACCAACACTAAAACGTCTTCCTTTACCACCTCCACACACCGACCAGTTTCGTATTTCAGAAATGACTATTTAAAACTTATCAAACGAATTGCCCTATATCATTATGACGTCACGGCTTGTTTATGAGGGGAATAGAATCGTCCAGAACAATAGAAATTTGAACAAAATTCGCTCTGCTAAGAAAAGTTTACTCTCAAATTGTCTGGTTTCCAAATATAAGATGTACTGATGTTTAATACACAATATTTACTGTATTTGGTGGCTGTTCCTACTTTTCTACGGTCAACAAAACGCATTTAATATCGATTTTCTTTGTGTTGTTACTGTTTTGTCCCCCTCCCACGACCATGATCCTTAGCGTTTAAACAATGGATTGTTTTGATGTGACGTCATAGTGATATAGGGTAATTCTTTGGTCAAATTCTTGATCAATAATTGAGAATAAGGGAGTTGAGGAGGTGTTTGTCCTTCTCAAACGGAAATGAAAAATCGATATGAAATGCGTTTTGTAGACCTTAGAAAAACTATAACACCCACCAAATACAATAAATACTGAATAATTATTAAACATCAGTACATCTTATATTTGGGAACCAAAGAATTGGAGAGTAAAATTTCTTAGCAAAGCGAATTTTGTTCAAATTTCTATTGTTGTGGACGATTCTGTTCCACTCATAATCAAGCCTCGATGTCATAATGTATTAGGTCAAGGTTTTACAGTCATTATGACGCTTGAAGGACGAACTTGGTCTACGTTTTAGTAGGTGTGTAATCATTGACAATCGTGTGTGAAATACTGCTCTAATAAAAGGAAGACACGAGGATTGAACATGGACTGTTTTGACTCGGTGTGAAACCCCAACAAGCGTGTTCTGCCGTTTATCTTCGTAATCTTTCCCCCCGGCAACTTAATTGTTACTAATCGCTATAAGTTGCTAAAAAATAGACCCCGGCCTGTCATAAAGCTTTGAGCTCTCTGAGAATACTTCTTTGTTTGAACAAGTTTCTTTGGAGGCAGTTTATTAGTAAGTTGATGATTTAGTCATTAATTACTAATACGTTGACTAAATTTGTTCTTCAGTGAGTAAATACCAAAGAAAAACCATTTCAGCAGTCAAAGTACGTTGAAATAGGTCCTCGACCATAGGATTCTTATCTTCTGACTTTGTTTTCTGTTCGATTTCTTTTGTGTTCTGTTCTGTTCCGCTCTGTTTGGTTCGGTTCGGTTCGGTTCTGTTCATGGCTGTTCTGTTCTGTTCATTGCTGTTCTGCTTTGTTTTTGCTCTGTTCGACTCTGTTCTGTTCTGTTCTTCAGTTGTCGTTATTATTGCTATTCTATTCCATTCTATTCTATTCTATTTAATCGCTGTTCTGTTCTTTTCATATTTTTCTCCATGTGCTGCTGTTCTTGCTGTTGCATGTTTTTGGGGTGGTTATAGTGCTAGGGTAACGTTTAACGAATAGGCAGAAATTTGGGTTTGCATTTTCAAGACAATATATTTTTCTCAAAAAAATTTAGGACATTAATACTTGAATATGTGATTGTGTCCTGTTATACTTAGTCTTTAGTCAATGCAACAACATATAGAACACGCCCTAAAGGTCTTTGTGTCATCTATTCTCAATAGGATAAAATATTACGCACGATTAGACATCAAATTTCTTGTTTGTCTCATAATTTTTGTCATTATTTTTTCATTACATCTCTAAAACATCCTGTTTTGTCAATATATTCTAAGAACTCATTCATTATCGTACAGGTTTCTAAAATGAAAAAAAATAATGTTTTCCATATTTAAGCTTTCAAATTGATTAAATTTAAATGAAAAAAGGTAAATATCAGAGCATTGCTTCTTTGTACTCGTCTATTTATCGAAGATGTCCAATAATTTAGTTTTCGTGATATTTACTTTATGAAATTCTCAAAAAAACTGTTTTGTAAACATTCCAAAACTTCCGATATTTTATGGAATTCAACTTTGTCTTATTCCTCGTTAAAACAAGAAAAAAGAAATGAAACTTCAGTTGTTTTATTATTCATTTAGAGCTTGATTTCCAATTATTCTCGCCTCATGAGGTAATTTTATAACGGTGTCTGATCCCTTATTTCCAGAGTTTAATTTCGTTTTAAGGAAGCAAGCCAGACACTTCTTAGTTTAGATCCAATAAAGCCATTGAACAACACGCACTCATCCAATAATTACTAAAGCGTCGCCATGGATTTGAGAAAAACACATTTCAATTTGAAACTCCTTCTCTTTCGCTATCAAACCGGCTTGTAAAAAATTTCTTAGGCTCCCGATATTTCATCCAAGAATGCTATTATATGTGATGCTGACTTGTAATATAAACGTCCAAGTATATGGAAACCACAGCAGATGTCGGTTTTGACAATTTTTTCGCGCCAACTCAGTCCGCACGCGTCTTGTCTCCACTTCGTATCGCGACCTCCATCTCATTTCCCGCCAAAACCGCATGAGCCCTATTCTGCTGTAATTGGCTTAAGACCGACCTAAGAGCTACAGCTTGATTAGCTTTTTTTCTTATGAAGCCAGACTTATTTTCTAAATCTTTATTCTTTTTGTACTAAATCAAAGTTTATTTAAACAAACCTTAACTTTTAAATGTATTTAAACAAACCTTTACTTGATTTTTTTACCATCCAGAATAAAATAAAGGCCAATAAGACGTTATTAGTTTAACAATTTTTGCAATTAGACTTGGGTTTAATCATTTTTAATCATGGACCATGAAAGTCAGTTGTGATAATCTACGATAACCAAGACGACCCAGAAAGTCACATTTTATCTTTTTATTAGAAGCCTTAACGAAAGTGTTGATCTCTGCCGAGAAAGTAAAGATGTTCCTTAATGAAAATCTTCTAGATTGAACCACAATTAACGTTTATTCCTGCTAATCACTTGACTAGAATTTATTGTTATATGCTGCACGGAATCTTTAACTTAAAAATTACTTATTCATATTGACATTTTGTCTAAGTACAGAGAATTTGAGCGTATGGTTTACCGTTTGGGTAACAAACGTCAGAAGATTTCGAAGATCCTTGAAAACGTGATCAAAATTTAGACTAGGCTCGATGATTTCACTCCCAAAGATTTTCTAGCTCGCAGGCAATTTATCAAGGAAAAATCTAGAACGAAGTTACTAATCATATTCAGTTAGCCTCATTAAGAAACTGTCCATCTGACTGACACTTTAAAGGGAGTTGTGTTAGATTACAAAACTCTTGTCATAAACTAAAAGCTCCCATCTTCTGGTTCATGGATTGGTTTTGAAATTTCCCCCTGAAATCAGATAATTTCAAAAATTTAAACCAGGCTAATTAAAATATCTAATGATAAAGAAAACATAGTTATAATATAACCAATGAGATTTAAGATTTTAACCCCAAGAAATGGCAAAGGACCTGTTACACTGTGACAATTTTATCTGAAACTAGCATGTAATGGCGTTTCGAGACGAGTTTCACGAAGGTGTTACACTCGGTGCAATGAACTTGTGTTCGGTAGAAGTTTCGGTTGCACAAAGAATATCCGCTTCATTTATTTTTTATCTGAAACTCGTGTTGCGAAAAAAAGTTTCTGACCTGACCATTGCAGCGTGTAACATCCTCGTGAAACTTGTCTCGCGACGCCGTTGCACGCAAATTTCAGCTAAAAGTTTTAATCAGGTAAAAGGGGTCTTAAACTAGCAACGGAAAAGACGTATGTAAAATCTTCCCTTTCAAAAAAAGATTGTATACCAAATAATATGAACAAAAGATTTTGTACTGTTTCTTGTGAACAACTTTTAAGTTCAAAATTGAACGCCTTTAATTAGAAATCAATAGGTTGTCTTTAACTGCTAAAAATGTAATTTATTTGGAAATTAGGACCAATTGTCTTTCAACTACAATAATCTACATGGCTCACAGTCCAGTGAAACGGCCAACAGGTTTATGAAAACGTTTTCTTCCACCGAAAAGCTATGTTTTCTGAAATTAAATTTTCATTATCGTTCAATTTCAGTTTTTCAATCTTCAGCATTAGTCATGTTATCTCTGTTTACCGAAAGTAATACATCCCCTACCTTAGATGTCAACGAATGAGGGCGCTAGTTCTGACGTCATATCCCGTGGAGTAATTTACAGATCCGGTCACGTGACGGTTGAAATAATTGACGTACTTCATATGAAGATCAGAAAAAAGATTTTATACCGAACCGTAATAGCAAACGCCAACATATTTGTTTAGACATCTCGTTGCCTGGAACGATTTCCTCATTTGCGCTTGAAGCCAAGTTGTAGCGCTTGGACACAGCACTTACAAATACTTAATAGATATATTATTGAAGATCTTATTTACATAGGGTAAGTTTCTTTCTTCGAGATTGATTTTTGTGTTCTTTTTTCCATTTACACTCGTTAATTCCATCCCACTCTCATTTTTTCTTCTTTTTTTCACCTTCATACTAGTTTTTTGTCCCAATTATTCTTTATTTAGATTGTAATTTAGGATTCTTTTTCAACTTTAATATTTACAGGTTTTAAGTCGCTTCGTTTTTCACAGTATTTCTGAAAAAATTATTTTATTTGTGAAACAAAAAAAGTTTTATTGTTAACGCCAAGTTTTATTCGCCTAGAAGTTTTTATCGCTTTTTTTAAATTTGTACCCTTGAAATGAAAAAAAGGGTTTCAATTCATGGAAATTAATACAAAGTGTAAATTATTCAACAACAGTCAGATTAAGAACGATAAGCGCTTATTATTATCAACTTGCCAGACTCAACAGAGCGACAAGCAGTTGGGCCTGTACCTTCATTAGTAAAATTCTCTTTTATGAAAACAAGGTTCAAAGTTCTTGTTTTGCCCAGCCATAGTACACTTACCTTATGTTATCTAGTTTCAGTTCATTTATGTTCTGAGTGATTACTTCAACCATAATATTAAAGCGTCACACCCACATAGAATAAACAAACTTAAGGACTATCACAAATCCTGTATTAAAGGCCCGTTTACACAAGCAATTTTGTCGCGCGACTTGGGTGGCGATTTCAATGGCCAATTCAGGTATCGCAACCCAAATCGCGCGTGTTTGCACCAGAGTTTGCACTAAAGTTCGAGCATCTGGCGACTTGCGCGCCATCTGTCGCCGTAAAATCACAGCTCTATACAGTCGCGCGGCAGAATAGACCCTTTGCCAAAATGGCTGCTGCTCATTAGCATAATTCTTTTTCCAACCCAAGACAAAACAAACCCTGAAATACTTAAGTGTATACCTAACTTAGAAGCTCTGCAAAAATCTAGTAAGTTCCATTG
>JAAAQI020140525.1:0-12125 GCA_011800005.2 Stichodactyla mertensii
AATGTATAATTTATTAACAAATGGTTTTTGTGCTATCAAGATCCACAATACTGTGGATGTTGCAGCATCTTTTGCTTAAAGACTACCAACCCATCTGTGGTTGGCATTTCAAGTAGTAATTGCTCAAATGCAGAACTCTTATTTACTAACACCTCTTATTTACTAACCTCTGATGTGCTTACAGATATACCAAATACAGAATAGAGGTAAAGCAATAGAAACATGTAAGATATAACCATAAGGCAAGGGATGGATACAATAATTAATGGATGTATATGTTCTACAATTCACTGTAGGAGGTGTACATATGTAGAGTGTTCAACAATTAGAATGCTAATGCACCATTATTATCTAATGATTGTATAGACATATTTTACATTATTGTTGAGTCAATTGGCAAGCAGATTAGAAAAGGCTTTAAAAGGATTGCTTTATAAATTTTAATTGATTTTAAATTAAACTATATGATGCTATAAAATTAATAGATAATGAAAACATACATTTTCAAGGGCAAGCACTATGAGTGGAACATACATGTAGACATGCTGTCTCTGAACAAAATATGTGTTCAAACTCTTGCAAATGAAGAGAGAAAAACATCTTTTCCTGTAAACCTCCTAAAGTAGAATAAGCATTGGAGCAACTGAGACTGACAAAAGCTATGTGTTATTTGATTGCAGACACGCTGCAGTCCGATGCACAGCAAGTTCTTCCAAAATAGCTGGTGACTTCATTAAGGCCTAATGAGCATGCTGTATCCTGATGTGAAGAATACACAATACATTTGTAAGATCTGGTGATTGAAGCTGCAGCAGGCTTGCCCTTGCTTAAAGGAAATGACGAGTAAAAGTTCTGGCTGATTTAGGAGTGATCATGCCCATAAGCTGTATCAAATCTTTATCTGCAAGTACATGAGATTAAAATTTAATAATCAGCCTCTAGTGATCTTTGACCAGTTGTAAAGAACAGAACAAATCATAAAAGTTCTCAGTTATTTGCTGCTTGAAATGAATTCAAAATCATATGAAAAGTTAGGAGAGAGAGTAGTGCTTCATTTAACCATCAAGAGTTTCACTGAGGCTTTTAGCCAAACTTTAAAGCAGTTCAAAATGTTAACTTATGTCTTCTACATTGGATCAGAGTTTCCACTTTCCTATGAAAAGTCAAATTTGCCCCAAAACTCATACAGTTTGACTTTTTGCTGTAAAGTATATTCCAAATCCCTTCATATACACAGTTTGAGCATAAGGTCATCATTCTATACTCTTTTGTTGACCAACATTTCTAAATATTAAGTGTCTGCATGGTAGATTTTATCATGAAAGTGATTATGGGGTTCTGAAGACTTGGGTTTTCTATATATCTGATATTCAGGAACCAAAACATGTACTCTCTCAACAGGCTAAAACCAAATATACCATTAACTACTGTTATGCATTTTGATTAATCTACTGAACAGTGTAATCATTTTAATTTAGAGGTTTTTTTTTTTAATAATTAGCAGGTAATGTGTTTGTGCAGTATCTTAATTTCTTAAAATTCAAATCCTTATAGTACACTACACCATATTATATTACTATTTATTATAATTTGCTTTTAAACAGTTTAGAAATAGGAGGGCTAGAATGACCATACTACAGTGTTCTAATAAATACTTTTTCAGTTTGTTCGTTTGATTGTTTCAGCATGCTTAGTGGGTCTATTCAAAGTTTGTTATACACAAGATTAGTAGAGGATTTTCTGTCCAGCTCTTGATCATTCAAACATGTTGATGATGATTGTAAAATCAGAAGAAATTACACATACTTTTAATTTTTTTTAAATTAAAAAAATTCCTTTTCTTGTTCTCTTAATTAAAGGTCTTCACAAACATGTCCTTTTTCACTTTCATGCTGTTCAAGAAGTAATTCTTTGGTATAAGTGATACTTGAGGGATATTGCCATCATCCTTGCTGCTCAAGTGATACCTGAGGGATATTGCCATCATCCTTGCTGCTCATCACTGCTTACCATATTCCAAATTTTCTGACCACATTGCTTATTTCCATCTAAAAACATGTATGTCGTAAGCCACAGCTACAGTAACAAACCTTAAAGAAGTTAATAGAGCACGCCCCAGGGGTTGGCTACCCTAGCTTGTGTTTATCTCTAAAAACCAAGGCCACTACTGTCACTGTTCACTGTTAGTCCAGTATGTAGCAAAGAAGTGTATAAGATGTTTGTATTTTGCACATCTCCAACCTTTCATCTGTTTCAGTGTTGTTGCTTATCGTCGCTTTTAAAAATACAAATTGCACATTCCTGTTGTTGTATTTTGGTATCTTGAATGATGTTCAGTCATACAGATCATATGTACTTTGTCATCTGCAATAAATAACATTTGCTCTTGGCATTCTGGATAGTATGTTGAGTAAAACCAAATCAAGTCCATCATGTTTGGATGATTATAATATACTTCACAAATCCCTGTCATGTTCTGTATCTTGTACAATGTTCAATAGTGAGTTGCACCCAGTACAGATCTTATTTGGATGATCTGATACAAATTCTTATCTTTTGCTGTGTTGTACAATAAATGTTGGATGGCACCGAGTCCAAAATGATGTTATCATGAATTTTAGATTTGTACTTTTGTTATTGCTGTCTTTTGACATTAATTCCTGCATTATGAACATCATATTTTGATCTTAGTACAAATAACAAAATCAATTCTTGTTTCATATCAGTGAACTGCATCAATTATATTTTGTTGATCATGTTTGTCAAGATTACAGTCTAGTAGTTGCAACACTTTGTATACACTGGTATGGTCATCTACAGTAGAGAAATATTTTAGAGAGGGGAACATTTTCATTGCATTGCATTAAAAATTCATAATAAAAATGCATTCAATATTTTTCCATAACAATTTTACAAGATAATTACTTTTGCCAAAACAGCATTATTAGATAGGTTGCAACCAACAGAGGAAATAGTACCTAGAAATAATGCTGTTTGGCAAAAGCTAATTATCTATGTTACAATTTACTGCTCATCATTCAGAGCTAATATTTCCATTTCTCTTGCAAATCGCATCTCTTTTGTCCAAATAATGCTGGTCTGTACAGTATCTCTGTGTTTCAATTCCATCCTTTAAACTGCCTGTTGTGGATAGAGTAAATGTTATGAGTGATCATCTGGAAACAACTTCCAAGGAGTCATAGATACTGTATGTGAGAGCTTTGATGAATTTGGTAACCATTTTTGCCTTGGCCAGAGCCTTCAAGTACCACATACAGCCTCTTTGGCCTTGGATTCAAGTATATTGGGTTAGTTCATCAATCCATCATCCATTGTTGACCAGTATCCTGAAGTATTGGATGTGATGGAAATCTGCACAGCTGGATTGCCTGAAAAAGCATTGCCTTGATCTGAAATACATTCCATGATGTTGTTATGTTATGGAAACATCTTGAGCCTTACTGCTAGAAGAATGAATCTTGATTATATTAAGTTAGATGGTTTGGTTGTTAATCACAAGAACATCTGACTTCTTGAGCACAGGGAGTTGAATTAGTTAGTTACTATTGTCAATTCTTCACAAAGATACTGTAATGTTTGTTGTCAACTGATGTGCTTAACAGTCATCTGTACAAGGTCTCTTTTAGTTGTGCTGCCAGTGTTATGAAGGTCTTTCTTTGCTGTCAAAAAGCTTGGTGTCTTCTTTGATATTAACTGTTCAAAGATGAATACCTATGCATGCCTGCTGCCACTTGTTACTGCTTGAAACTTACATGTAGGTTTGGTGTTCATCAGTATCCTTCTGCTGTGCTGGTGGTGTGAAGTGTCACACTAGGGACTTGTCTTTTACAGTAGCTTGGCTCTCACTCCTAGCTTGAAAAACATCTTTGGTGTTTGCATAGAAAATTCATTTATCCACATATGCTTAAATGTTGCACCTTTGCATCAAAACTGTCATAAGATTTGGTCTTTCTCCTGGAGGTTAATTGCTTCATGTCAGATAAAGTTTGTGATAAACAGCCCAGTGTCTTAAAATGAAGTCTGGCTGCATTAGGACTGGCATGTACAGTGTATAGTGGTCTGATGCAAAATAAAAGCTCTGAATGATGAAAAGTAAATATTTACAATTCATATTTTCTTTTTCAATTTAAAAAAGAAAGCATTTTGTCATCACAGCCACATGAAAACAAACTAATAGCACATGCAAGATTATTAATCACTAACACCTAAACTTTCTGTAATCAACCAGTTCAGATTGACTGCCTCAGCATGGTGCCAACAAAAAGACCATCTCAATGTTTGGCTTCAAAATCCATGTGGAATAAAAATATAGTTGTTCTTTTCTGCTTGTTAGTGTATTATGCAGCCAACAAGCCAATAAATACACAGAAATAAAAGACTTAAATACTCCAAGTGAAAAACCATTTAACTGACCAAAGAAAGCCTGATCTCACAATCACAACCATTTCAGGGGAAAAGCAGCTTGTGTTTTTAGTACTCTTGGTTCATTATAAAAATGTTCCAATCAATCAAAGTATCGCTATAATATTCATATCCTTTACCTATGTAGTGGATAGTGAACTCAACTCATCATGAAGATCATTCTTGCAGCTACATGTAAGAGCCCATAAAGAATTCAAAGCTGTCTTACATAAGATCAGACTCTTGCTCCTTGTGCACACATATGAACATCATAATTTCTACCAATAAATAGAAATCTCAAAAACATAAACAGGCTAAAATCCTTACAGACTGCCTGTCATAAAGTTAATTTGCTAAATTTTGGATTAATTTTCCAAACATTATTCTGATCTATAAAATGCTCTTTCTCAAATTTTGTCATTATTTGTATTTAGTAGTTTTGTTCAAGAAATTGATTGAGTAATTGATTAGGTGGCTCTTTAGGGCCATGAAATGTGCCTTCAAATTATGAAATGTCTATATTTGCACCTAGTGACACATCATGGTCACAATGTGTAACCAGTAATATACAGAGGGAATACTTGTAGGTTGACGTAATGTTTGTAAACACTGTCACTGTGATGTTAATGTGACAACCATTATGACAATAGGTTTTGTCACACTGCTTTGTTGGACGATCCAATAAATTTTTGGTTACCAATTTAAAAGCAAAACAAAATACATTATCGTATGCTGAATAGAGATACCAGAAAATGACATGTTCAAAATTCTTTCTGTGGATTTTTTGGTGTAGTTCAACTACATTACATATTTTCCTTGCTACAGATATTTTGAGCTCACTTGGGACTTGATCTCCACAACATGTGGGATTTTAAACTGTACAGTTCAGAAATCACAATAAACTTCTGAAAGGCTTTGGCATGTAAATAAATATGAAGTTTTCAGATTAAAACTTGAATCATGCCTAATATTCTTTCAAAATCAAAATAGTTTAAGATTAAAGATTTTAACAAAGATTTAAATTCAGTTTTAGCTAATATAGTTTTTCTGTACCATTTGTCTGTTTCCTTAAAAACTTATTACTTGTACATGTACTTATATTTACTGGTATGTATTTGTTCTATGCTTATTAGGTTCATCACTAAAAAAATTAATTGGTTGTTAACAGGAACTGGTTGAATTGGTCAGCTTCAAAAAATTAAATGCCTCACTCTTGTTTCAACTGCTAATTAATACACTTCTTTAAGTGGGGAAAATGTTTTCCCATTTCAGAACAAGTGCCACTCCATTCCATTGGGTATTAATTCATTACTTCTCAGTAGTGCCTCAGAAGATGTGTTAATATGGATGAACCTCAAACAAAGAATCCTATTCCCAAGAGAATAACACATGGTCTGAAATAGGAAAACATTATGCCCACAGTCTTGTTCTGAGGTTAGTGCATATCCCCCTCTGAGAGAATCCCCAGACTGTATTGTACAATAATTATCTACAGAACTATTTGCTGTTGTATCCTTTGGCTAATATGTTGCATCAGCAATTTTATCATTGAGCACTCTATACGTTTACCTTATGTGCATATGATGCATCATACAATGTCTATGCAACCCTTAATTATTGTATCCATCAGTTGCCTTATGGTTATATTGTGCATGTATATGTATCTATTGCTCACCTGTATCCATAAGCATTTCATTTTAGCCAGGTGTTAAGTGAGAATTCTGCACAATGTGAGCAATTACTATGTGGAATACCAACCACAGATGAGTTGGTAATCTTCAAGCAAAAGATGCTGCAACATCCACAGTATTGTGGATCTTGATAGCACAAAAACCATTTGTTAATAAATTATACATTCTCTGATAGCACTTAAGATCTACTGATAATTTCCTACAAGAATTTAGTAAATGTTTTTCTTTGGTGGAGGAAGCCTTTTTTCAGACAACAGACTGCAATACTTTCTAAAGGCCATTATCTTCTGGTTCATTCCAAAAAACATTACTAGTAATTTGTTTTGCCTTTGCTTCTAAGTCAGTTATTTAATGCTTTAGTTTTACTTATTCTGTGAATGTGCTCTTTACGTCGTCCATAATGTACTTGCTGCATCATGTGAGAGTACTTACCTCAAGTGTGCCATGTTAACTGAATGATGTACGTAGATACATTGTAGCAATTTTGTTGATAGTTAACTTGGCACAAACACTTTGGATCCAAATGGCTCTGTAAATGAACTTCAATAAAACTGAACCCACATTGTGACCAAGAAAGTTTACGCCCTTTATATATAATCCCATCAGAAGCCTATATGTACCTTGGTGAAGGATGGTTATCAAACTGGCATTTTTTCAGATAGCAGTTTGTGATGTATTCTAAAGGCCATTCTCCAATCACTGCTGAAAGCACTCAAAGTGAGCTTACCTAGTGTGTGAGCAACTACTGTGTGAAATACCAACCACAGATGGGATGGTATCGCCAAAGGATATACTCTCACTAGTACTTGTTGCAAGTAAAAATGTACTCACTAGGCGTAATGCGAGTGCCTTCAGAGAGAAGTGGAGAATGGACTGAATAAAAATAAAATGTATTCCTGGTGCAAATACAATACTTTTTTATTACCAGAATACACCACAAGATCTGAATTCTACAAACAAGAAACCACAAATGCAAGCAATTAGAGTAAGCCAGCCTTTGCAATAATGACTGCCAAAACAACAATGGTTTGAAAATGGGAAATATCATTCTTGTCTGTTTTAGTAGTCATGGTGTCATTCACATTACACATATTCAAAGTAGTGTTTACAATCTATTATTACAGATAACTTAGCTGTAACTGCTTCCCTTGTACTGTACCTCTTTGCTGTTTCTCATTGTTGTACATGTAGCTTCTCCTAAAATACACAAAACCGAAGAATTAAGTTACTTGTTTTGTTAGAGTGACTAAGGCTATTCAAAGCGACAGAGCAGAAAAACAAGGCTGCTACTTTCACAACTTTTTTATTTAACTGGAAGTGATACACCAAAACTATAAGCATTTCATTTGTTTCTCTGTTGCTCCAAACTTGTGACAAAATCTTGTTGAACTAGAATAAAGCTACTTGGAGATATTCAAGAAAATGTCAGTTTTTCTGCTGATCAAAATATCACCTCTCCCAAAGTACAAGGCATTATATCTCAAAATCGCATTCACTGAATTTTAGTCAAATTTGATATTTTGTTCTTTGGCCTCAAAAGAGCGTGTTTACAAAATATTGAGCTTAAAAATGGATAGATGTCCTCATAACGAAAGAAATAAAAAGGATTTCTGCTCTGTCATTCAAAGCTTTTATCCCTCAAAATTATACTGAAAGCTTGCTATAGATTTTTAAGATTCAGTAATGATAAACAAAACAAGTTGATAAGAATATAATTTGTAACACCGTGTGGAGGGTGATTAGAAATACTGACGTTTCAGACGTTAGTCCTTTGTCGGAGTAAAGTTGTCTGAAACGTCAGTATTTCTAATCACCCTCCACACAGTGTTACAAATTATATTCTTATCAACTTGTTTGCTATATACACCGACACAGTCTACACTAGTTTTTACTAGTTTCTACCACATAAACAAAACAAGTACAACTACCTTTTCAAAAGCTTTTCCTGAAAATGTTATTTGCATCCACTGAATTCCATGCAGATCAACACGATAATGAAGCTGGAATACTACATGTAGTGCTAAAATATTCTGGTATGGTTTGAAATTTCTAAATGCCTTCTTAACTTTTATAGCAGGCTCTTCACTGTAATTTTGAGGGATAAAAACTTGAATATCAGTCCTCTAAACAACATAATGAAACATGTATATCTTCCTGCCCTGTTGCTGAGCTAAGCTCTTATACCACTCTCGTTGAACTGCTAGACAAAAATTGTAAATTGCTCATGAAGTTGGAAATTGATCAAAGCAAACCACAAATGCAAAACATAATATTGCAACGCAATGCTATAATGTTGTTGTCAAAGGAACATCACCAATTTTCTCAAGTTTAAAAAACATGCTAATGAAACAAAATATTGTAAACAAAGATCTTCCTATAGCATTATTGGCAATTTGCATGTGTGCAGTAGCCACAAAAAATCAAACCTAACTAAAAATAGCTATTTCATGGCCAGATAAGATGACTGCATTGCCAGTTACATTAGTAGACATTATACAGCATTATGCATATACCAGTACAGGTGATACTGTCCATCACTTTGATATTTATGTATACTAACTTACCTTTACTACATGTACATTATTTGCCAAAATTTATTCATCATCCAAAACAACATGCTGTAAACCTACCTCTGACATATTGTGTCATCTGTACTATGAAAGCAATTGGCTTCCCATATTTTTTCTCTTACAAAGTATTGCCACATTCTTTATATTTTCTTAAAATCACTGCTGACCCAGTAGCCTCATTTTCCTGTATTATCAATTAGTAAAACTCTGTGCCATAGATCTAACTTGCTGAACTGTTATAACAGATATTCTACAAAAGTTGTTGAAGAAAAACTTAATATAAATGGAGAAACTGCATCACAGTGGTATAAAAAAAAATTCCTCCAAGGAAACAAAGATAAATATAATGATGTTATTATCTCGAGTTAAAGACAAATCCATTAATTTTCATATTGATGGGCAAGATATTACTAATTGTAAAGACCTTAAATTACTTGGTGTAAGGATCGACAGTGATCTTACTTTTAGGTCACATACATGTATAAAGGAAATGTGCAAAAAAGCAAGTAATAAGGTTGGAGTACTGTCACGGCTAAAGAATCTGATTTCTACAAAAACTAAGCTTCATCTGTACAAATATGCAATTTTACCTAATTTAACACACTGCCACATAGTTTGGCATTATTGTACTAAATCAGATAGAAAAAAATTAGAAAGGATCCAAGAGCAGGCAGTTCAAATTGTATTTAAAGAAAAAACAGCAACATATGATGAATTACTTAAGAAAGCTGGACTATTTACGCTATACAATCGGAGGTTACAAGATATTTCAATATTGATGTATAAAGTAAAGCAAAAACTTTTACCTATTTATGTAAATAATATTTTTGAAGAAAATGAAACAAGCTATCAACTTCGTAATGGAGATGGTTTTAAAATACCAAGATTTCAATCTGTGAAATTTGGGAAGCATTCGTTAAGATATTTGGGGCCATATTTGTGGTCTAAACTATTCAGAGAAGATAAAAATAGTAAAAACTTAAATTCTTTCATTAGGAAAAATTGTCATCGTTTGTTTATCTTAATTTGATTCTGAGATTATACCATATATGTTATATATATATATATACACATATATTCTTAGGTAACGACTTACTATTTTATTATCTTATTTATATATTAATAATAATTTCAGATATATATACATATATTAAGTATTTTTATATTTTAGTAGAGCAATATTTATCATTTATATAATTTAAACCTATTAATTCTTTTTTATTCTGTTGTGTTCCCAATTAGCAGTAATGCTAAATACTTTTATAGACACGTTAATGAAGGTTTATTGTTTTATTATTGTATTGTTGTATTGAAGTAAATACTAGTAAGACTGCATTTTTTCCTGGGTCTTTTCATTTAAATGCTAGCCTTTTGCATTAATGCAAACCCAAAAGTTTTGATGAAAAGAATTTCTACCAAACCATTTTTTTTGTTTTTCATCCTTCCCCTCTTGGTTTATCAGTAACAAACAAATTGGTGCCAATTCTTAGATTCTACATTCATGACAAAACTTAGGACCATAATGCTTTAACTGTTAAGCATCAAAAACAAAAGGAACATTACACTGTTGGTATACAATGGAATCCACCAAACTGTGGAATCCTCAGGAAAATTCGTATGATGATGCCACCCACAAACGTCTGCGACTCTGCCCACAAACATGTGTTTCTAAATATTTAACCATTGATGGGAAAAATTAGCACTTCTCTTTGATATTTTTCATACAAATTTCCAAAATCTATTCCCGTCATAGAAGATTTGTATAAGAATAATTTTGTCCACTATTCTTTATCTTTTCCATCGTTATATTAGATTTTGATTCGATTTTGAACTTTTATTTTGTTTTCCATGTTTACATCTAGTCAAACTGTGTGTTGCGTCTAAGGAATTTGTGGAATTTATCAAAGAAAGTAGGCGTGGTCACAATATACAAATTTGGTCCTATTCCACAAATCAGTGGATTCCGTTGTAAGAAAGACAGTCAATACAAAAAAGACTTGTGAAAATTTCAAGTTTCCCACCAGACCCATACTCCTGTTCAAGTTCTCTAATACAGAATACATTTCAATACATGCATACATACATGATGTTGTTAAGCTTAAGGTTCCTACAATCAATATAAATGGGCCGCTTCCTCTCCTACACATGTAATGGACTTGCACATACCAGATCCATAGTAATAAACAAGTCAAAAAGAGTCTGTGTTCCCCACCTGACATGAAGCAAAAAGAATGCAAAGTTTTGTTGAGGTTCTTATAAAGATTCCTCTAATTGAGGTCTTTCATATGGAGCCATGTTTTGTGGGTAAGAACAAAGGAATGCTTTTGAACGACAAAATATTTATTTCCCTTTAGTGTCTAGTCATTATTTACAAGGTGGTGGTGGTGAGTGTGTGTGTGTGTGGGAGGGGGGCCTGGTGCAAATAGATGTGGGGGGGGGGGGCAAAACTTTTTTGTACAATTATGTTTGTATGAATGTTATGTGAGTTTTGAGGTCAGATTGTGTTTACTGTAAAGGGGAGGGGCAGTAAAAGTTGAGCATTACATGTAATTTGCTTCAGCCTCCCACCCTGAAAATAATGATTGATTCAAGTAAGTTCACATTAGCGACATACGCATGAGCACAAGCAATATGCACAGGCTCAATATTGGATTGATGGCCTAGGTGTGAGAAAAGACAAGCACTGCTAATGAGCAGTACGCTACTGAGTATGCATATGTTGCTTGCACTTATACTTATGTTGCTAGTGTGAACCAGCCCTTAGAGAAACACCCTATTGTTTTTTACCACAAAGGTGGCTGCCATGAAACCACACTATACCCCTCCAAACTTTCTGAATGCTTTCACCCATGCACAAGTATGTGGGTCAAGTTACAAGTGGGGGTATGTAAATCTAGTGCACGTTTGCACTTCGTGTTGTGGATAAAGTCATTTGCTAAATTCAACTAAAACGTCGAGGGAAATATCAAAACAAAGAATTTAGGATCTTAAAAAATACCTAAAATTAAATTTTTGATAGTTAGTTCAAAGTTTCAAGCTTTTCTTACCGTGTAAAAGACGATATTTTCTTCATATTTCACAC
The DNA here is from genome assembly GCA_011800005.2 of Stichodactyla mertensii. Classification (NCBI taxonomy): domain Eukaryota; kingdom Metazoa; phylum Cnidaria; class Anthozoa; order Actiniaria; family Stichodactylidae; genus Stichodactyla; species Stichodactyla mertensii. Next base: position 11,766 of record JAAAQI020140525.1, read on the forward strand.
CTTCAAACAGTTAGCCACGTTGCTTCTTGTTCATATGACCGAAGGGAATTATGGGTCACGTGCAATGTCACCACGGCAACCAGTATAACTTCGCAATTCTTTTTTCTATTTTTTCTTTTTCTTCTTTTTCTTCGTTTTTATTCTTGCTATTTAGATGATTAACTTAGAAACATAACCAACAACATTTTTAAATCTTATTTTACTGAAACTTTATTTCGCCTGGAATGAGAGAGCAAAGAAATTCCTTTTTTCCCGGGTTTTTCTCGTGGTTGGTAGTATAAGAATCCAGACTTCAACAAAATAGTAAACTGTTAACTGTTTTAATAATTGTACTGATACTGTGCAGTATTTATAAACGAC
>JAAAQI020140536.1:0-12120 GCA_011800005.2 Stichodactyla mertensii
TTCGAGAATTCAAAGCAATGCTCGAGAGTTGCAACAATATCCTATGCATATAACAGTAAATATGGGCCTTACTGAGTACTTACCCATTACCCCTTTCGGTCTTACCTTCGATGATTCAACCTTTTTGAACCCGACAACGTTTTTCAATTTGGTATATACAGCATTATAAAAGGGGGTTAAGTATGAATAGCTACATTGTAAATATTAACCATAATAAAATGTAAAGCCAGATAAAGATCTATTTACTATATAGAATACATTAGCATGAAGGGACTGTGGGGGATCCAGGGGGGTCACAGGGTGCCCCACCTTCTTACCTTGGAACATTGTGTTAAATACAAAAGGACAGATTAAAGTTAGGGGTGGATTTAAAGGGTAGATTGGATACCCGTGAATCCTTCTACCTACCTACCTCCCTACTTAGAAAATATTTTTCAAAATTTTACACTTTTAGTTTTTCTAAGTTGAATTTCAATTTTTTTCTTGTGTGAACCCCGCTACCCCAAATCCTAGATCCACCCCTGAGGGAAAGGGAAGAGAAAAGAAAAAAAGAAAAGCATGAAAAGAAAACAGAAAAGAAAAAGAAAGAAAGGAAAAGGTAAAGAAAAAGTATAACAGAGAAAATGAAACAATTGAGAAGTAGAAAAATAAATGACGTGCTGTTTGGGATTAATTTTGATCGCATTTTTTTGTAACTAAGGAATGGTCTTAGAATTATGCAAATTAACGATCATGATATTTTCTTTTCTTTTTCAGTCTTTCAAATCACATCCCAACTTTCCTGTGTTAATTCTCACTTATGCTAATTCATTGATGAACACTTCAATTTATTTAACTCTAAAACATACACAATTCCCTTTCCACAGCTCAACCTCCTTGTGCAATAACTCACCTACCAACTTATCCACCTACCTACCTACCTACCTGCCTATCTGCCTGTCTAGCTGCCTGCCTGCTTGCCTGTCTGCCTAACGTAACTAGCTACCTACCTAGAATGATTTCATTTACCACTATTTTTACACGGGTTAAATAAAATCACTCTACCTATCAACCATCAACTCAAAGAGGACTTCTAGGTGCACCTTATTGACTAATACATCTTCATTACATTGAACTCTTACCTTGTACTCATAACAACCTGGCCAAGAGTGATACTCTATAATATGAGAACTTGAAGTTAAAGAAAACAATATCTAGTGGCATCACCTAAGCCTTGAACTACGGTTACCTGTAAAAATGCATTACAGTTTACCACTCTTAGTCTTACAATACGATACGACAAACAAGTTTGTGTATTTATCATAAAAATGGCTTGATGTTACTCGTATTTTTCAAGTAATTTCCTCAGAAACGGCTATTTGGAACTCTCTGAAAACAATGAGATAATAGCTACACATGGTGCTTGTATGATCAACACAGCATTAATATGTGAATGAAGGGCGTGCACTACCAGATGGCGATACCTGACGACAGCAACCTGCCTCTAAGAGCTTGGCAAGTGTTTTTAGACTAGTTTCAAAGCAAGTTGATTTCAGTCCACTTGACTTCCATTTATAAAAAGTGTTCTGACTCTAATTTGGATGGTAAGAAAGGGGACAAAAACATACAGTAGAAAGAATTAAAAAAGAAAGAAAGAAAGAAAGAAAAGAAGAAAAAGAAAGAAGGAAAGGGAGAGAGAGAGAAAGAAGGAATGAAAGGAAAAAAAGAAAGAAACAGAAAGGAAGGAAGGAAGGGAGGAAGGAAGGAAGGGAGGGAGGAAGGGAGGGAGGGAGGGAGGGAAAATATAGCTATTTGAGAAAAGAATTGTTTTGTGATTATATACCATACTACACAGTAAATATTATTAAAATCCATTTGCTTTGAATGCGTATACTATTAAGGTGACAATTAAAGAGAGATCATGCTTGATCTATTTTAATCATGTTTATTCATTTATCATTTCCCCGTGGTTGTCGCATCTAAAAGGCACTTAAATGCCATTTATCCCAGCGGTTCGCCGCTATTCAAATATGGCTAAGTCTGTTGTTTAATCGTGTTTACTAAATATCAATACCCCCAAGGGATCCTATACAACAACTTCGCACCTGTTATTTTGTTAAGAAAAGCATACTGTAGTACTTTTCGTGACTCTCAAACGCTGTTTCACTCTGAACCAGTCAACAAGAACAAAAAAGCAAATATCGTTAAACCACGTCTGTTCGGTGAATACTATACTTTACAACTTTGCAAATCTACTCTCTCTATTTAGACATTTTCAAAATTTGTTTATGAAGAAGTTTAGTAGAGGCGATTTGTAATCTTTCCCAGGAGGAGATGAAAAATAAAAAATGATAAAATAATAAAGTAAATAAAATAAAATAAAAAACATGGCGGCCATATTGGGTGATACGACAAAAAATGATCCATTGAAAACCAGCAATAGCGCTTATTCAGTATCATGTGGCGTCATTCTCCACCATACCGCGTGAGTAAAACGAAGTAAGGAGAAAAGTGGACGTCGTATATAGAGCCGGAGAACTGAACTGGACTGACCTTTTACTATGGAGTCAGGTTCTTCTCCACTATCGTTGTTTTCCACGAAAACCGTGTTTAATGCTCCCACTTCAAGTTTTGTTTGCTCAGCTTCAGCCTCAATAGGGTGTAGTATATTCTATAATTCTTTTACACCTATTTCAAAAAACTTTGTCGTAGCCTAAGCAATCATTTTTGTCTTATTACACTGGCAGGCTGCTATGCTTCCTAAATTCAAAACTCAGCTAATATCCTGACCACAGACGTTTGCTGTTAGTCTCCCGTTTTGTAGTCGCTTGTTACTTTTTGGCTGCTTTTTTTTTTTTTTTTTTTTTTTTAGTAGGCGGTATAATGTTTTGCATCATCGCAACCGAGAGGGATTGACCACGCCACACTAAGAGTCTTTGTTCATAAGGAAGAGAGGTCCTCAATTGTGTGTTTATGTACTTCCAAAGACAGCCTTTTGTCAAATAAGTTCTTGTTCTCTGATAAAGTGTTAGCAATCTCTATATTTATGCTTGCTTATACGCTTAACAAGTGATTGTTAGTAAAAATGGATGAAACCTTTCTACCCATAGTGCAGGTGATAGAGTGGTTTTCATTAACCCATGAAACAAAGTGTACTAATTAAAGTGTAATAGTCAAATAGACACAAAAGAAAAGAATAGAATCAGAGTATGATAAAGTGTAATACACTAAAGTGTATTTCACGGGTTAATGAAAATCACTCTAAAATATTTTAGTAAGACTTTGTGCCTACTTTGTCCTTATTCAAAAAATAGAACAGCGTCAACCTTGCTCCTTTCTGGTATAGAAGCACGCAGGAAGTAAAGAAAGCACGAAAGACGTGTACTGAAAAACACGAGCCTCAGGCGAGGTTTTTTCCTCACCTTTTGTTCTACTTGTCTTAAAATAGACGTTTTAAGTTTCCTCCGAGCTCTTTTCTTTCCGAAAAGCCTGCGCCTTGACAACGAAATCTGTGCTCCATGACTCTGATGTAGCACGATGTTCCACCAATCAGAGCGCGCGTAACAAAGTGACTATATCATAAACAGATTTATCTTCTTAAATGTGATTATCTTTAGTTAATCATAGAATTAACTATACATTATAAAGATCATACATTATTAACATTGTGTTTGGTTAATCATAGCATTAACTAGCGAAAGAAGAAGCTCGAGACTTGCAATTTGTGCCCACTAACTGGCAACTGAGAGATAAGACGGTAAATGAGAGATAAGACGGCAACTGAGAGATAAGACGGTAACTGAGAGATAAGACGGCAACTGAGAGATAAGACGGCAACTGAGAGATAAGATGGCAACTGAAAGATAAGACGGTAACTGAAAGATAAGACGGCAACTGAAAGACTGAGGGCATCGGAAGTTTCGAATCCTGTTTTTGCTATTTCAAACATTTAAAGAAAAAAACATACTAATAGCTACTCAGATAATTGTTCAATGATCATCATGATCAAGCCTGTTATTTACGAAGGATAAGAAATTTAGTAAATGTAAGAAATCTAGACATCATAAACTGTGCCCAACCCGTTGCGTTCATTAAAAGATGATAGAGATTTTTGCACCACATTGTTTTTTGAACGCCTTCAATTCAGTGAAAATTGTGAATAAGGACTACGATTTATACATCGACTCAAAACAAGCTCACAATATCATATTGAAATCTCTCTCAATCTAGAATATCGGAAGTCCATAACATTCACTCACGTATGCAAGCGATACGATCGTCTATAATCTTGAAATATATCTTGATCAAATGCTTACCTCTAAATCAGATCCGATAATCATGAAGCGCACTCTTTGTTGGTTTACGTGGCTATGTACGCTTTTGTTTTTTTGGTTCCTCTTTAATAAGCGACAGTAAGCCAGTCAAAATAACCGTATTGACCTCGCTGATAATGAACACAGCGTGCCGTAACCGGCAGTTTGACATTTAGCCAAAAACTTGTCTTCTTTTGTGCGCTATTTGTAAACGACTTTAATTTTGCTGTAAAATGGACTCAGGGCCGGTTTATCAAGATCGTCTATTTATTTAGTGAAACGAATTACATCTTTCAACAGACCATAATAAGTACATCCTCCATCCACCAATGAGTTGTGAGAGCAAGTCCTGATGATTGGCTGACTAAAACAGTTAATCGATGCAAGGTGCTCTCCAGACTTGTTATTTGATTTATTGATAATCAAAACTCCCAAAGCTTTTTAAGAAAAATGGTACATCAATTAGGAATCGAATGCTTGTGGGGACATGAAAAAAAGAAACTTTAATTACAGTCTAAACTCTAAATCATTGTAATGTTTTTGCTCCAGTATACCTGCTAGGACAAGACGTTATTGCCGCAATTACACAAAAGGCCTCTTTTGCACCTCGTGTACATGCAGGAACAATGCTTTTCTGGATAAAATCCCCCAAAGAATCAGCAGCCACTTTTGTCCCGACGTTTCTAAATGGACTATTATTAAGTTTTTGAGTCCATCTATATTTAGTCGCGCATGCTAGAGTGATTTTATTTAACGCGTGAAAGAAAGATGACTATTTAGTTTGTACTCTTGATAAAGAACAAAAGTAAACAATGGGTTTAGAGTCTACTACTAACTATTATGCGTACTGTTTTTTCACGAGTTAAATAAAATCGCTCTATGAGCAAACTCTGAGTGAACGCGCTGCAAATCCGAGTTAGGTTGTAAAAGTATGAATACAGTTGTCAATTTGAAATTTTGTTTTAGTTCAACTACCAGCTGCTTTACAGCCATCAGAATTTGATGTACCATTAACATCGCTCAGCTTGAGTGCTACCTTGATTATTGAATATAAACGGCTACATATTGATTGCCTTTTGCCACTGAGATACGTGCCTGCAAACCTCAATTATAATGAAAAATTTTCAGTTGAAACACGAGGTCGCGTCAATTGGGCATGAGGGATGATTAAGTTAAAGCTGTTGTATAAAAGATATTAAAGAAACTGTCATAAAAAAGAGAGGAAGAAGAAGAGGAAGAAGAAAACAGAAACCATACACCTCCAAAAATAAATCCCCCGCCCCCGAAAATAAGTCCCCCTAATTTCTACTAATAATAAACTTCCCCATTATATATAAACCCCCCCCTCCCAATACACGCCAATAGACCTCTACAACACAAAATGAAAACAAGGTCTAAGGGCCATGACGTCGTGTCACGTAAAGTGAAACTGCGTTTGTGGCGAACAGTGAAGTCAAAGTTTCTCTAGAAGATATCCCTGGATCAAAACTTTCAAATTTTCAGCGCACAGTCCATGGAAACCTTGATAGTACTGCAGCTGGCTTTAGAATGTCGCATTAAGCCAGTAAAGCTGTGTTTATAATCTTAATCTGCTGCGATTTGCAAAAACTTTGACCTATTTGACAAAAACTAAATATATATATATAAATGAGTAAGAAATTATGGGATAGCTTCAATGGTATATTTTCTTACTAGTCTGCCATGAAAGGTACATGAAAAAAATATCAGTTTGGTTATCCCATAATTTCTTATTTCTTATATATATATATATATATATATAAGAAATAAGAAATTATGGGATAACCAAACTGATATTTTTTTCATGTACCTTTCATGGCAGACTAGTAAGAAAATATACCATTGAAGCTATCCCATAATTTCTTACTCATTTATATATATATATTTAGTTTTTGTCAAATAGGTCAAAGTTTTTGCAAATCGCAGCAGATTAAGATTATAAACACAGCTTTACTGGCTTAATGCGACATTCTAAAGCCAGCTGCAGTACTATCAAGGTTTCCATGGACTGTGCGCTGAAAATTTGAAAGTTTTGATCCAGGGATATCTTCTAGAGAAACTTTGACTTCACTGTTCGCCACAAACGCAGTTTCACTTTACGTGACACGACGTCATGGCCCTTAGACCTTGTTTTCATTTTGTGTTGTAGAGGTCTATTGGCGTGTATTGGGAGGGGGGGGTTTATATATAATGGGGAAGTTTATTATTAGTAGAAATTAGGGGGACTTATTTTCGGGGGCGGGGGATTTATTTTTGGAGGTGTATGGTTTCTGTTTTCTTCTTCCTCTTCTTCTTCCTCTCTTTTTTATGACAGTTTCTTTAATATCTTTTATACAACAGCTTTAACTTAATCATCCCTCATGCCCAATTGACGCGACCTCGTGTTTCAACTGAAAATTTTTCATTATAATTGAGGTTTGCAGGCACGTATCTCAGTGGCAAAAGGCAATCAATATGTAGCCGTTTATATTCAATAATCAAGGTAGCACTCAAGCTGAGCGATGTTAATGGTACATCAAATTCTGATGGCTGTAAAGCAGCTGGTAGTTGAACTAAAACAAAATTTCAAATTGACAACTGTATTCATACTTTTACAACCTAACTCGGATTTGCAGCGCGTTCACTCAGAGTTTGCTCATAGAGCGATTTTATTTAACTCGTGAAAAAACAGTACGCATAATAGTTAGTAGTAGACTCTAAACCCATTGTTTACTTTTGTTCTTTATCAAGAGTACAAACTAAATAGTCATCTTTCTTTCACGCGTTAAATAAAATCACTCTAGCATGCGCGACTAAATATAGATGGACTCAAAAACTTAATAATAGTCCATTTAGAAACGTCGGGACAAAAGTGGCTGCTGATTCTTTGGGGGATTTTATCCAGAAAAGCATTGTTCCTGCATGTACACGAGGTGCAAAAGAGGCCTTTTGTGTAATTGCGGCAATAACGTCTTGTCCTAGCAGGTATACTGGAGCAAAAACATTACAATGATTTAGAGTTTAGACTGTAATTAAAGTTTCTTTTTTTCATGTCCCCACAAGCATTCGATTCCTAATTGATGTACCATTTTTCTTAAAAAGCTTTGGGAGTTTTGATTATCAATAAATCAAATAACAAGTCTGGAGAGCACCTTGCATCGATTAACTGTTTTAGTCAGCCAATCATCAGGACTTGCTCTCACAACTCATTGGTGGATGGAGGATGTACTTATTATGGTCTGTTGAAAGATGTAATTCGTTTCACTAAATAAATAGACGATCTTGATAAACCGGCCCTGAGTCCATTTTACAGCAAAATTAAAGTCGTTTACAAATAGCGCACAAAAGAAGACAAGTTTTTGGCTAAATGTCAAACTGCCGGTTACGGCACGCTGTGTTCATTATCAGCGAGGTCAATACGGTTATTTTGACTGGCTTACTGTCGCTTATTAAAGAGGAACCAAAAAAACAAAAGCGTACATAGCCACGTAAACCAACAAAGAGTGCGCTTCATGATTATCGGATCTGATTTAGAGGTAAGCATTTGATCAAGATATATTTCAAGATTATAGACGATCGTATCGCTTGCATACGTGAGTGAATGTTATGGACTTCCGATATTCTAGATTGAGAGAGATTTCAATATGATATTGTGAGCTTGTTTTGAGTCGATGTATAAATCGTAGTCCTTATTCACAATTTTCACTGAATTGAAGGCGTTCAAAAAACAATGTGGTGCAAAAATCTCTATCATCTTTTAATGAACGCAACGGGTTGGGCACAGTTTATGATGTCTAGATTTCTTACATTTACTAAATTTCTTATCCTTCGTAAATAACAGGCTTGATCATGATGATCATTGAACAATTATCTGAGTAGCTATTAGTATGTTTTTTTCTTTAAATGTTTGAAATAGCAAAAACAGGATTCGAAACTTCCGATGCCCTCAGTCTTTCAGTTGCCGTCTTATCTTTCAGTTACCGTCTTATCTTTCAGTTGCCATCTTATCTCTCAGTTGCCGTCTTATCTCTCAGTTGCCGTCTTATCTCTCAGTTACCGTCTTATCTCTCAGTTGCCGTCTTATCTCTCATTTACCGTCTTATCTCTCAGTTGCCAGTTAGTGGGCACAAATTGCAAGTCTCGAGCTTCTTCTTTCGCTAGTTAATGCTATGATTAACCAAACACAATGTTAATAATGTATGATCTTTATAATGTATAGTTAATTCTATGATTAACTAAAGATAATCACATTTAAGAAGATAAATCTGTTTATGATATAGTCACTTTGTTACGCGCGCTCTGATTGGTGGAACATCGTGCTACATCAGAGTCATGGAGCACAGATTTCGTTGTCAAGGCGCAGGCTTTTCGGAAAGAAAAGAGCTCGGAGGAAACTTAAAACGTCTATTTTAAGACAAGTAGAACAAAAGGTGAGGAAAAAACCTCGCCTGAGGCTCGTGTTTTTCAGTACACGTCTTTCGTGCTTTCTTTACTTCCTGCGTGCTTCTATACCAGAAAGGAGCAAGGTTGACGCTGTTCTATTTTTTGAATAAGGACAAAGTAGGCACAAAGTCTTACTAAAATATTTTAGAGTGATTTTCATTAACCCGTGAAATACACTTTAGTGTATTACACTTTATCATACTCTGATTCTATTCTTTTCTTTTGTGTCTATTTGACTATTACACTTTAATTAGTACACTTTGTTTCATGGGTTAATGAAAACCACTCTATCACCTGCACTATGGGTAGAAAGGTTTCATCCATTTTTACTAACAATCACTTGTTAAGCGTATAAGCAAGCATAAATATAGAGATTGCTAACACTTTATCAGAGAACAAGAACTTATTTGACAAAAGGCTGTCTTTGGAAGTACATAAACACACAATTGAGGACCTCTCTTCCTTATGAACAAAGACTCTTAGTGTGGCGTGGTCAATCCCTCTCGGTTGCGATGATGCAAAACATTATACCGCCTACTAAAAAAAAAAAAAAAAAAAAAAAAGCAGCCAAAAAGTAACAAGCGACTACAAAACGGGAGACTAACAGCAAACGTCTGTGGTCAGGATATTAGCTGAGTTTTGAATTTAGGAAGCATAGCAGCCTGCCAGTGTAATAAGACAAAAATGATTGCTTAGGCTACGACAAAGTTTTTTGAAATAGGTGTAAAAGAATTATAGAATATACTACACCCTATTGAGGCTGAAGCTGAGCAAACAAAACTTGAAGTGGGAGCATTAAACACGGTTTTCGTGGAAAACAACGATAGTGGAGAAGAACCTGACTCCATAGTAAAAGGTCAGTCCAGTTCAGTTCTCCGGCTCTATATACGACGTCCACTTTTCTCCTTACTTCGTTTTACTCACGCGGTATGGTGGAGAATGACGCCACATGATACTGAATAAGCGCTATTGCTGGTTTTCAATGGATCATTTTTTGTCGTATCACCCAATATGGCCGCCATGTTTTTTATTTTATTTTATTTACTTTATTATTTTATCATTTTTTATTTTTCATCTCCTCCTGGGAAAGATTACAAATCGCCTCTACTAAACTTCTTCATAAACAAATTTTGAAAATGTCTAAATAGAGAGAGTAGATTTGCAAAGTTGTAAAGTATAGTATTCACCGAACAGACGTGGTTTAACGATATTTGCTTTTTTGTTCTTGTTGACTGGTTCAGAGTGAAACAGCGTTTGAGAGTCACGAAAAGTACTACAGTATGCTTTTCTTAACAAAATAACAGGTGCGAAGTTGTTGTATAGGATCCCTTGGGGGTATTGATATTTAGTAAACACGATTAAACAACAGACTTAGCCATATTTGAATAGCGGCGAACCGCTGGGATAAATGGCATTTAAGTGCCTTTTAGATGCGACAACCACGGGGAAATGATAAATGAATAAACATGATTAAAATAGATCAAGCATGATCTCTCTTTAATTGTCACCTTAATAGTATACGCATTCAAAGCAAATGGATTTTAATAATATTTACTGTGTAGTATGGTATATAATCACAAAACAATTCTTTTCTCAAATAGCTATATTTTCCCTCCCTCCCTCCCTCCCTTCCTCCCTCCCTTCCTTCCTTCCTCCCTTCCTTCCTTCCTTTCTGTTTCTTTCTTTTTTTCCTTTCATTCCTTCTTTCTCTCTCTCTCCCTTTCCTTCTTTCTTTTTCTTCTTTTCTTTCTTTCTTTCTTTCTTTTTTAATTCTTTCTACTGTATGTTTTTGTCCCCTTTCTTACCATCCAAATTAGAGTCAGAACACTTTTTATAAATGGAAGTCAAGTGGACTGAAATCAACTTGCTTTGAAACTAGTCTAAAAACACTTGCCAAGCTCTTAGAGGCAGGTTGCTGTCGTCAGGTATCGCCATCTGGTAGTGCACGCCCTTCATTCACATATTAATGCTGTGTTGATCATACAAGCACCATGTGTAGCTATTATCTCATTGTTTTCAGAGAGTTCCAAATAGCCGTTTCTGAGGAAATTACTTGAAAAATACGAGTAACATCAAGCCATTTTTATGATAAATACACAAACTTGTTTGTCGTATCGTATTGTAAGACTAAGAGTGGTAAACTGTAATGCATTTTTACAGGTAACCGTAGTTCAAGGCTTAGGTGATGCCACTAGATATTGTTTTCTTTAACTTCAAGTTCTCATATTATAGAGTATCACTCTTGGCCAGGTTGTTATGAGTACAAGGTAAGAGTTCAATGTAATGAAGATGTATTAGTCAATAAGGTGCACCTAGAAGTCCTCTTTGAGTTGATGGTTGATAGGTAGAGTGATTTTATTTAACCCGTGTAAAAATAGTGGTAAATGAAATCATTCTAGGTAGGTAGCTAGTTACGTTAGGCAGACAGGCAAGCAGGCAGGCAGCTAGACAGGCAGATAGGCAGGTAGGTAGGTAGGTAGGTGGATAAGTTGGTAGGTGAGTTATTGCACAAGGAGGTTGAGCTGTGGAAAGGGAATTGTGTATGTTTTAGAGTTAAATAAATTGAAGTGTTCATCAATGAATTAGCATAAGTGAGAATTAACACAGGAAAGTTGGGATGTGATTTGAAAGACTGAAAAAGAAAAGAAAATATCATGATCGTTAATTTGCATAATTCTAAGACCATTCCTTAGTTACAAAAAAATGCGATCAAAATTAATCCCAAACAGCACGTCATTTATTTTTCTACTTCTCAATTGTTTCATTTTCTCTGTTATACTTTTTCTTTACCTTTTCCTTTCTTTCTTTTTCTTTTCTGTTTTCTTTTCATGCTTTTCTTTTTTTCTTTTCTCTTCCCTTTCCCTCAGGGGTGGATCTAGGATTTGGGGTAGCGGGGTTCACACAAGAAAAAAATTGAAATTCAACTTAGAAAAACTAAAAGTGTAAAATTTTGAAAAATATTTTCTAAGTAGGGAGGTAGGTAGGTAGAAGGATTCACGGGTATCCAATCTACCCTTTAAATCCACCCCTAACTTTAATCTGTCCTTTTGTATTTAACACAATGTTCCAAGGTAAGAAGGTGGGGCACCCTGTGACCCCCCTGGATCCCCCACAGTCCCTTCATGCTAATGTATTCTATATAGTAAATAGATCTTTATCTGGCTTTACATTTTATTATGGTTAATATTTACAATGTAGCTATTCATACTTAACCCCCTTTTATAATGCTGTATATACCAAATTGAAAAACGTTGTCGGGTTCAAAAAGGTTGAATCATCGAAGGTAAGACCGAAAGGGGTAATGGGTAAGTACTCAGTAAGGCCCATATTTACTGTTATATGCATAGGATATTGTTGCAACTCTCGAGCATTGCTTTGAATTCTCGAA
>JAAAQI020140547.1:0-12119 GCA_011800005.2 Stichodactyla mertensii
ATTCGCATAAATTTCTATAGCCCCCCTTTTTCCATGCATAAAAATTGGTGACCCCCTCCCCATTTGCACCAGCCACCCCCTCCCCCCCCCCACCCCCCACCCCCCAATAAATGACTGGTCCCTCAGTGACCTCACACACTTATAAATAAGAGAAATATTCAATTGTTTGGTTATTTGTTTGTTTGTTTATTTATTGGTACATCAATATACCTGATAGGAGTGGAAATCAAGTCCTATTTTGTCCAGTGCAAATTCGTAAGCCTGGGACATTTTTTCTCTGCAATTTTAAAAAATCAAGAATTAAAAAATACAACAGCAAAATTAAATTAAGTCCTGCTGAGAACAGTTACATTCAGCTTCAAATATAATTAAAAAACCAACCTGAAGTTAGGTAGAGAACTTTTTGTTTCTTTGACATAAGTAAGATACAACTTCCACAGGTCAATATTTAATACTTTTATCAGACACCTTTGAAATAACTGCAATTAGAATAAAATAATTCGTTATTACATAAGACACTGGCATTTAATTCCTTGATCTACACTATCACCTGACAGCTTTCCCCTCTGTTAATTAGGAGTATAATACCCAGGTATCATTGGTGCAGAAACCTTACTTTGCATCCATGGCATTCCGAGTGTGCATTTTGGGGAGGATTATTGATTTGGCACTGTATAATGAGTGACTTAGCTCTGCCCCTCCCTCCATACATGCACAAAGGAGCAGATGTACCCACCCCACTTCTAGCAAATTAACAAATTTTGTTTAGCAGAACATAAACAAATAATCCAACCTGATTCATAAAAATATAATCTACAGTGGGAAAAGGGTGCAGAAAGATCTAGAGGTGCTAGTAATAAGGGAATGGGAACTGGTAACTTCATAGATTTCTGATGTCTCCCTTAGTCTGATTACCTTCTCTACTCTCTCATAATTTTGATGTTTCATCTAGAGAAAATTAAAAGAAGTCTTGAATTAGTTAAAATGTTTGCGTTACTGTGAGCTGTACACAGAACTGATTCAAAGTAATTCCTTGTTACAGTAATTAAGGGACCTTTCATTTTTTATCGGGGGGGGGTGGTTTTTGGAATTTTTGCTAAATATTTTGTCTAGCCTCCCATTTTATTTTGTACAATTTTCACATGCCCCCCTCATCTTGCCCATGTGTTATTCACATGACCCCCCTCCTTCAATTGTAACATCTTTTTTTTTCTATGCCCCCCCTTCATGGCAAATTTTTTCAGGTGACCCCCCCACAAAACCACCAGCCCCCCCTGCTGATAAAAAATGAACAGTTCCTAAGTTGATAATTTATTTCTCCATTCCCACCCATAAAAAAACAGGAGGCAGTTGCAATCTATGTGCATGTCGACCTACATCAACCAGTTAGATTTAAAGCAGTTTTCTACAAAAACCAAAAGTGAAGACCTTTGAGTCACACATCTCCATAGAGCTTGATCTGTTCTTCCCCCCACTGAAGGACTTTCAAATGGGTGAGTACAGATACACATACTAGTGTCTAATATCACTCCAACATCAAATAACTGTATATTTACAACTTTACATTTTTACAACTACAGAAAAAAATTGTATCTAAAACATTACTGTAGCAAATTCCCATGTATGACTTATGGTGACCATCAACAAACGTATGCATTGCCTAAAGGTTTCTTATAACAGAGTATGTTTCTCAGTGCATTTGTTGTTCAACAGCCAATAAGAGCAGAGACAAAGTTTATCCGATGCTCCAAACTAGCAAAACATGGTAGATGTCTTTGTAATCACACATTCACAAGTGAGCCACACCATATCTGGCCTAGTTTCAGTTACTCAGATCCCTATTGGCCAACCCTTTACTTAACTGAGAGAAGATATGACAGAATTGTTAATCAATTTTTGCAGTGTTCAAAACATAGCCTGGAAAAAAAGAATTACTCTGCACCATGCAAAAGGGTGTCAGTTTTCTTTAAGGCTATTCATCGCAACAACATCTGACAAAATTTGGGTCAGATGATTGACAAATACACCAGTTATGTCATATTGCATCCTTTGCAACCAATCACCAACTGGCTACTCTAATTCAAATAGGCCATTTCCAAGTTCTCGAAAATGATGCATGAAGGCAAGGCTTTGTGCAAAATTACGCTTAGTGGTGCAAAATGACTGACATTTCTTTGACTTTTTCTGTACATTTTTACAAGTGAACTACGAACAAGTCAGAGAGAAAGAGTGACAACAGAACAAGTCAGCCGCTTCATGCCACAAAACACAATTTTGCACAAAGCCCTGCCTTTTCAAGAACTCAGAAATGGCCTATCGAGGCAGACACCATTTTGAATATTGTAAAAGTTGATTAACAATTCTCCCCAACCCTCTCTCTGGAGTCAAGGGTTGGCTGAGGGATCTGGGTAGCCAAGACTATATCTGACCACATCTTCACACTACCTCAATAATGGAAATTGATTTCCCAAGTTACCTAATCCACATTTATTAGGATTTTGTGCACACAAGCAAAGTTGGGGGGACTTTATACACCTATTTTAAAATTAAGGTTGTTGCCTCCAAAGGAGAAAGGGGATAGGCTAGGTTTTATGGTCAAAAATTATGCAAATGACAACAAAATCTAAAATTGCGTCAAGGGGCTTCTCTTAGATGCCAGCAGAATGCCTCAGCATTAATCTAATAATAAAATATTATTATATTTGCAGACTCTTTGAATAACCCTACTGTCCTTGATGCTTGCAAGCCTGTAGCCAGGACTTGTGTGTGCGTATGTGAGGTGCAACCAGAGGCCAAACTATCACAATAGTGGACCTTGATTACCCTAAAATGCAAGCCTGTGGGGCCTGTTGGGGAGATGTGAACACACCCCCTGCACCCCCCTGGCTACAGGCTTTCAGCAGAACATAAACAGTGTTTTCCCAAATTCATGTAGAGTGAAGAGAGATTACAATAGGTGCAAAGAGGTGACTTAAAGAATTTTGGGTAACTCTTGGAAGGCTGATTCATTGTCTACTATTATTATGTCACAAGCTAAGCATACAATAATGTATTTTGTGTTGGTTGTCATTTAAATTGCCAACCAAAAATCTATTGGATCATCCAACAAAGCAGTGTGACAAAACCTATTGTTAAAATGGTTGGCACATTAACATCACAATGTTTATAAACATTATGTCCACTTGTATCACAAGATTTAAATTTAACTTAGTAAAACCATTTTTTGTCCTAAAGCATTTATAGATTAGCCGAAAGTTTTTTCAGAATGTACCATTCACATTACACATTTATAGGTTGTTATTATAAGCCTAAGATATACGGGAAAATTAATGCACATCAAATATTAATCACTCAGAATTGAGTACCAAACTTTTATGTCCAGAATTTATTGGACCTAATCCATTGGGTGTATTTGTTTTCCTATTTCAGACCACATGTCATTCCCTTGGGTATTGTTTCTTTGTTTCTTAGTAGTAATTTGAGAAGATACGTTAATATGGATGAGCCTCAAACAAAGAATCTTATTCTCAAGTGAATGACACGTGGTCTGAAATGGGAAAACAAATACGCCCAATGGATTAGGTCTATAGATTTTCAATGTTCGTGTAGACTAGCAGCATGTCTTCTTTGACAATATTCTCATTGACAAGGTTTTCTTGCTCGTGTAGATGATGAACAAGTTTTTCTTGACAAGTTTAGGTTGTGCTTGCAATTCCTTACGGTCAGGGAAGTAACAAGGCTGAGCTACAACTAATCTCATTAATATTCCTTGACACATTTTCCTTGTTGTCTGTCTACACGAACAAATTTCAGCCTTAACTATCTTTTCTTGTCAAGGAAAAGCTAACATGCCAGCTATTCTTTGTCAAGGAAAATTTATCCATTTTACTCCCTTTTCACGAACATTTTTCCTTCTCAAGGAAAACTTACTCGTGTAGATGTGGCTTTATTTTGATGCATTATGGGAACTGCCGATTTTTAATTGCGCTTTAATTCAAAATGTCTCTACTTTCTCTACTTTTCAGGTCCATTTTGATGCATTTATTTGTTTTTCTTTTGACTTTCATTTTCTTTTGGTAGGAAATATGTGTCGATGCAGAACTGGAGAAAATAAAGCTTCTTGGAGGGGTTCACATTGTTAGATCGTTAAATGACACAGAGAATGGACCAAAATTCCTGGTCAAAGGGACGCGAAAACCGCTCAATCTATGGGTAAGTTTATTTGAATCAAAATCAACTTAATATTTCGTTTAACTGTCGTGATACTGTTTGGCCCATTCCTTCAAAAATCTAGGCTCGGTTACTTATTACCTCCCTCGGCGAACCCTTTGCTGTTGAGAGAGGATCTGGGAGAATTGTTAATTACGTTTTGTAATATTCAAAATGGCGTCCGCCTCGATTTGAAGCAGACGAACTGTCGCTGCTCATTGGACGCAGAGGTCGCAAAATGACTTAACTCGTGTGTTAGCCAATCATCGTGTGACCTAAATCTGGTCAGACGCCAATTCAAATATTACAAAACTTTTAACAATTCTCCCAGACTTTCTCTCAACATCTCTCAACAGTGTAGGGTTCGCGGCGAACGGTCTGGGTAACCGAGTCTAGCGAAAATAGCTCCAAAATACGATAAAAGAAATTTATTCCTTTCTATAATCGTTCAGCAAGTCGCGACATGTAGGGACTGAAGATGCAAAGATCTGAGAACATGTTTTGATCTAACTTTTTCTAGATTTACATCCATGGCGCAATCAAAATATTTGGTGTCGAGACAGAACTGTTACTAAACCTTACCAAAGAACAGATCCAGGCTGAATTCGAACTCAAGATTTTCTCTTACTTAAAAACCCAAGTAAAGATCTCGGCTGGATACGGTTTATCTCTAAAAGAAACAGCATTTGAAGCTAGCGTGCTTATTGAATCCAACCTACAAGAACTTATGCAAAATGCTTCGCAATTGCTGAGAAAGAAGCTCGAACATGCAAGAAAAAGAATTGAAGATGCAAAAGTAAGAGTTAAAGACGCCAAAGAGTCTTGCATAAAGAAGGCGGCACAGGCTTGTAGTTTTTGCCAGCAGATTACGCACACACAGATCCAGGATGAGTGTCGAAAGGCAATGGATCAGTTTGAAAACTTCATTGGAAGCGTGGTGGATAAATTTGGTAAGGGTTTGTTCTAATCAAAATTGCTTTTCATTGAGGAGTAAAATGGACAATTACAACAGAGCGACGCTTCAGTCTAAGTGAAACCCAACGATCCAACTGAATTTGTAGGTTATAGGTTAACTTGATTAAAAGAAAGAAAGAAAGAAAGAGAGAGAGAGAGAGAGAAAGAAAGAGAGAGAGAGAGAGAGAAAGAGAGAGAGAGAGAAAGAAAGAGAGAGAGAAAGAAAGAGAGAGAGAAAGAAAGAGAGAGAGAAAGAAAGAGAGAGAGAAAGAAAGAGAGAAAGAAAGAAAGAGAGAGAGAAAGAAAGAAAGAGAGAAAGAAAGAAAGAAAAACAAAAACAAAAAACACAGAACCGGGATTAAAACCCTCGTTAATGATGGGGGTCTGAGCAACGAACCCACGTAACTTCTAAACATTTTTTTCCCGATAACTCTCAAAGCCCATTACTTTGAAGATAATTGAACACTTTTTATACACCGTTGGAATGGAATGCTTTTCTTGACCAGTAAACCGACATACACGCTGCGTTCTTGGCACCCACAAAGCATTTCGTTTTGGCTCATTTGCATCAAATTTAAGGGGCACGTTGAATGAACACAATTATTTTCATCTGCAATAAAAGGTAACAAGCTACTGCATTTATGCATTTATTTAAAACCAGTGATCGAATACAAAGTGACCTATGTTGTCCCTTTTCAGACCTCTTGTCATTCCCTTGAGCATTATTTCTTCGTTCCCACAATGCTTCACAATAATAATCTGGAGGACACGTGGTTTGAAATCAGGAGAATCAAAGTAAAGAGAGCTGTTAACTGATCATTCAAAAATATCTTGGAGTACCAGCTAACAGACATCCGACGGCTCTTACCTTTAATAGATCTCTTCATCTTGGGTGTAATGTTTTCCCATTTCAGACCACGTGTCATTCCCCTGGGTCTTATTTCTTTCTTTAATGGTAATGCTCGAGAAGATACGATAATATAAATGACTCTCAAACGAAGAATCTTATTCCCAAGAGGATGACTCGGTCCGAAATGGGGAAAGATTACCCCAAACCGAGAAGGTCTATTCTAAGCAACTTAAAGAAAAACGAAAATTTTGTTGACAAAACATGATCAATTTATTTCGGATGCTATTGTTATATCAGGGGCTTTGGTCAAGAAATATGGAGAAAACGTGAGACGTGCATTCACCTTGTCCAGAACTAAGCGATACATGAAGCTTCTTCTGGACGTTGGAAAACGAAAAGATGTCTCGCTTGATCGAAGAAAGAGGTTCATTAGTAAATTGATCTGTGATAAGATTCTTGGGAAAGCTATTGCAGCGGCAAAGGGTCTATGTGAAGGTAAGATGATACAAGTTATCCATTAAAAACTCTCGACAAAGAATTGCGTCTCTTTGCGCAAGCACAAATAATATCAACAAACTTATTTTTCCGTTAGCTATGCTTGTACTTGTACTCTAGAGATTTCCGATCTAGATGCTTTGGCATTAACACTTCCAATAGAGAGAATAAAGAGAAACACGAACACTTCCAATAGAGAGAATAAAGAGAAACACGAACACTTCCAATAGGCCACGTTCAATACTATCTTCAAATTCAGACTCGATTACGAGGCGTCATTCACATGGTACTTCATGTATGCACAAACAAGTGGATCACCAAATAAATTTATTTGGTAAGGATAAGATAATGTACGTATACGACGTTCCTACCTTTCGGCAATAATAAAGCTTAATTTGGTAGAAATGCTAATCAGTTCACTACTGAACAACGTTATAATCGAATCTACAGCGCTATATCTACTGATCCTTTTGAGTCTTAATGCAATTTTGGACATTTTATTCCTGAGAGCCTCGATATTGTGCTTGAATTTCGAACGCGGCCTATTAGTTTTCATATTTCTATACTCCGCGTAAAGCCATAACTTCATAATTTAAAACGAAGATTTTTCAATAAACTGCAATGCCTTGCTTCCCGAAATGTCAACCCTGGAATTCTAGAGTTTTCTTTCGTTACAATTACTTGATTTTAATTTGGGACCATACTTCCAGACATCGATTGCTGAAGCGTCGGATGGCAGGGCGAAACCATTTACGGTTAGATTTCGGCCGAAGCCTAAAGGGAGAGGTTAGTCGGCCCCTAGACCACGGAAGATTAACCCCTTGCTATGATCAGTAACGGCTGTTATGCCTCTCTGATAAGTGGTATCCTTTGTGTCGCTCTGGTTCATGTGGGATGCGTTTCGGAACCGTTGTTAGAAGTTAGACATGCGCAGAAAACAGTAAATACAAAGCGTATAGAGCGTTTTCGTCCTTCTTAAATAGAAGGGGAAAAAAAAAAAGATAAATATGTTCTACTTCTGGGATAAGTGGTTCTATTACCGACCGAATCTGACTTTGTGCCGTTAAATTGGAAATCTTCACTTGATTTTTTGACCAACAGATTGTTTTGCGTTGAATTTATTAGCTTTATTCTTTGCTACGGTCTCTATCTATTGCTTGATATTTTACACATTGGAATCTTCCCAGGTTCTTGTACTGTCGTTGGTCACATCACCAAAGGAATGTGTCACGCACTAGATCTCGCCCAAGGTGCGCTCTACCTAATCGACAAAACAGCCTATTGGATCTACCAAGCTCTTCCTCACATTACTAAGAACTTGCTTTACATTCACAAGCTTTTCTTTCTCACTCGAATATCTCCGAGTATCGATTCCAAAATCAATGGGTCAGCGGATGTTACCATCTTCCAGGCTAGAGCCAAGTTTGATTTCGAGATTAATTTAGAAAACATACTTGAGAGCGCAAAAGAATTGGGACTGAGAGCTCTTGAATACTTTATTGAACTATTTACAGAGAGGTTCTCCAAATCAAGTTACGATAATCCTAGTGATAAGGCCGACTTCCAGTTATCAGGTATGTAGCTGCGATATAACGCGTACTGTTATTGGTGGTATGACGTGTTGTAACTGCAATATAACCAGCCCTGTGATTGGTTATCGCGTATATAAATGGACGTGTTTTAGTTGCAATATAACGCGCACTGTGATTGATTTTTACTAAAAATACTCAGTAATACAGATTAAAATATTCTATAAATATCACGGATTTATTTTGCTCCAAGAAATTTCATAGTGATTAGTCCAGGTTCTCATTTTCACGGTGGACTGCACTGGACGAAGATTTCGAGGTTTCCCAATAAAACTACCAAGAAGGTATACTCGTTTTGTCGCATTATTATTTGCGTTAATCGTTTGTGTCTTATCCTTCAGGTGAAATGAAGATCGAGAGCATAAACAGTGAAAACTGTTTGTCTGTAGACAACGAGGAAGATATTTCTCTAAAGCCGTGTTCTGAGTCTTCATCGGCTCTAGAATGG
Organism: Stichodactyla mertensii; assembly: GCA_011800005.2. Taxonomy (NCBI): domain Eukaryota; kingdom Metazoa; phylum Cnidaria; class Anthozoa; order Actiniaria; family Stichodactylidae; genus Stichodactyla; species Stichodactyla mertensii. The sequence continues at coordinate 8,546 of JAAAQI020140547.1, forward strand.
GTGTATACACTCACTGGCGCCATTATGGTATGGTATTGAGCTCGAGTACAGTGCAAACAGTGTGTATTTGTCAGTTTATTGGTCACTTTTCTTGTTGGTGCTGATCGAGCGAGGATTGGGATGGTGGTGTGGTGTTGGTCTTGGATGGTGATGGTGGTGATGTCGTGGTGGTGTAATGGTGCTGGGTGGTGTGGTGTTGGTGTGGTTGGTGTGGTGGTGTGGTGTGGTGGTGGTGGTGGTGTGGTAGTGTTGGATAGTGTGGTGCTGGATGGTGTGGTGCTGGATGGTGTGGTGCTGGGTGGTGTGGTGTTGGTGTGGTGTTGGTGTGGTGGTGTGGTGTGGTGGTGGTGTGGTAGTGTTGGATAGTGTGGTGCTGGGTGCTGTGGTGCTGTGGTGCTGGGTGGTGTGGTGTTGTGTTGGTGTGGTGTTGAATAGTGTGGTGTTGGTGTGGTGGTGTGGTGTGGTGGTGGTGTGGTAGTGTTGGATAGTGTGGTGCTGGGTGGTGTGGTGTTGGTGTTGGTGTGGTGTTGAATGGTGTTGAGGGTGTGGTATGGTGGTGGTGTGGTAGTGTTGGATAGTGTGGTGGTGGTGTGGGGTTGGGTGGTGTGAGGTTGTTTGGAGTAGTATTGGGTGGTGTGGTGGTGTGATAAATTCGGGAAAGACATATTAGCTGATGGATCAGAGTTGAGTACATACATAACAGACAATTTAACATCTATATTTCTTCTAAAGAACGTTCACAACGGGACATGCATGACGTTTGACGAACGCCAGTCTTCCTTAAAGATGAAAACTTGCCAAATCGATTCCGATGAACAAAAATTCACTTGCGACAAATTCAGATTGATGCCCAAGACGAGTAAAGATCTCTGTCTCACAGAAAAAGGTACGATATATAGCAAATAATTTTATGACACAATCAATTACTTATAGTGAATGCATCATTAATGGCTGCGCATTCGAAGTTGCTAAGAAAGTCAAAATTAAATGAATAATTAAATGAACCAACATATGAGCAAACAAACAAATAGAAGGTAAATGAAATGACAAAAGGAATAAGTGCATGAAAAAAACGCAAGGTGGATCAGCCTTTGAAAACATAATTAGCTATAGAGCTGATATAGGTATAAATTAAACTATTACTAAGTCTTAATAATAGATCTGTAGTGAAACACGCAGAACTAAAGCATAACTAAAGCAATGTCCATTGAAAACATTTGTCTATCAATAACTAGGAGATGAGGTTGTCCTTGACTCCTGTGATAACGACTCTGATGTGGAAGACAAACAGCAATGGAAACTAGGTGGCGACGATAGAGACGTCGCTTTATGCGAGAAGTTTGTAGCTGGTGAGAAAATCGATGGCACATTTTTAATAATCAGTTCAGTAAACGTGCTGTTACAGTTGGCAATTTTCCTTGCAACTTGTCTCGCAATTTTGTTTTACAAGTTGCACAAGACATTGTCTAGTGTAACATACCAAATGCTTTTCTCTGAGTTTTACTTCTCGCAACGGTTACAGCAAAAAAAAAAAAAAAAAGATACTTTTGGTATGTTCACTAGGCAATGTCTCGTGCAACTTGTAAAACAAAATTACGAGACAAATTGCAAGGAAAGTTGCCTGCTGTAACAGCGCCTTAAATCATGTAAATTAGAACAGAAAATATTCGAGATAAGTTTAGCCGTGCAGGCATGGAAAAAGTTTTGATTCTCGTGGGATTAATCATGGTCATCGCGTAATTAAAATCCACTTTTTTTATATTTCAGATATTGCATATAACAAGCCCACACAGCAGTCGAGTGTAGACTCTTTTGACACCAAGAAAGGTAGAAAAGATCTCGGATCACCATTAGCTGTGGATGGAGATATGTCTTCTGGTTTGAAGCAAGGATCTTGTATACTGACTAAAGAAGAGGAAGACCCGTGGTGGAGGGTAGACCTGGAGAATGAGTATATAGTAACCGATGTCAGTATAGTGGGAGAATCAGGTAGAATCTTGCCCTTCGTGCATCCATGTGTTGTGTTCGTGTTGTTTCCTTCATGTCCCTTGACTAACATACTGCATGGAGATGTCCCATTGATGCCCTTGGGGGCTCATAGTGGGCATGTCCCTGGTTTGCCCTAATAGTGATTTCCCTGAGATGTCCCTGGACGGTACTTGCATTAATGCCCCTGTAATGTCCCCGTAATGTTCTTTGAGTTTCCTAGTAGATCATGTCCCTGGACTGTCTGAACGGGGATGTCCCTGGGCAATCATTGTCCCTGTGATGCCACTGGGCTGTCCTTGTTGTAATAATGCATATATCCCTCAAGTGATCTATTGGTTTTGATGTTCCAGGGCTGTCATGTAGTCATGTCCCTATGATATTCTTGGAACGTCCTCGTAGTTTGTGATAACTTCATAGTAATGTCCTTGTGATGTCCTTGGGATGTCCTCATAATAATGTCCCTGTGATGTCCTTGGGATGTCCCTGGGATTTCCTTGGGATTTCCTCGTAATAATGTCCCTGTGACGTCCTTGGGATGTCCCTGTAATGTCCCTGTGATGTCCTTGGGATGCCCTCGTAGTATTGTCCTTGTGATGTTCTTGGACCTTCAGCTGTCCTTATGTAGATGACCTTGTGATGTCCCTGCGCTGTGATTGTTATTCCTATATAAGCTGTGACCCAGACTTTCAAATGATCTTGCTCTCAGACGATAGCATGCTGACGTTGTTATCCATTGAAACTCGTGTTGGGAACGAAAAAGAAAAGTTCTGGACAAACCCAATGTGCGGAGAAAGAGTCAGAGAAATCCAGGATGGTGAAGTCTGGACTTCACAGTGTTCCCCATACATCACCGGCCGTTATGTGTCGGTACAGAAGATCAGTAAAGGAAAATTATCCGTGTGTGAAGTGGCTGTATTTGCAAGACTGGGTGAGTATAAGCTTTTGCGCCGTTGAAAATTCAATCCTTTTAAAGATTACTCGCCATTAACGTGAACGCGAGAAGGACTACAAAACAAAGACGCCTTTCCCGAATCGAGGGGAGGACTGGGTTCATGACGAGTTTGCAAACATCAATCAATTGTTTGAAAGCCGGGCAGGAAAAATGGCATCTGCACTAAATTCAGAGTGTTTAATCGTGTTAAAACAAAGCAATATTCATAAAGGAAGTAAACATTCTAGGAGCAAAAATTCTTAGAGAATCAATAGAACAGTGTAGTGTGTAGGTTCAGTTGAGGAGATGGCTACTGTGCAGAGCAAAATTTTAGGTAAAAAGGTTATCATCATTACCGCATTTAAAACCGCTAACAAAAGAAAGAAAGAAAAGAAAGGAAAGGAAAAAAAGAGTAAAGTAAAACTAAGTAAGTAGTAAAATAAATAAGTAAATAAATAAACAAACAAACAGATATAAAGAAAGAAAGAAAGAAAGAGAGAGAGAAAGAAAGAAAGAAAGAAAGAACTGAAAATGTGACCCTTTCAGGATTTGAACCCGGGACTGCCACGTTAAAATGATGCAAAAATACTGTGAACACACTAACCATACCCCCGAGACATTCCCTTGAAAGCTGAGGCGCAGTATGGATTTCCG
>JAAAQI020140558.1:0-12117 GCA_011800005.2 Stichodactyla mertensii
TGTCCTTATCGAGATTATTTTGGTATTTAGTATGGAAGAAAGTATTTTAGTTTGGTAACAGAACATTTATTTGATTTAATTTGTAGCGAATCGTTAAAGAGTGTGAAAGTTTAGATTATGATCGTAGAGAAGTCAAATAAAGACCAGTTAACTAACGCATGTCGAAGATTCATGAAGTCGGTGACTACAAAAAAAAACGAGAGACCTGGCTTTGCTGCAAGAGTTTTTGAAGACAAAACAAGCAGAGAAAGACGTTGAAACCGCCAAACCCAATGAGCTGTAGCTGCCTTTCTTATCGAAGTAAGGAAAAGATTTTTGAGAAGATTACGGGCCAACTACTTAGAGATTGTTTATAATTATCAAGCTTCGACCGATATCTAAGAAACAAAGGCGGGTCATGAAGTTACTATTAATAAGGTAAGCCAAAGTCAGTAGTAGGCAATGCGGTGCACAGGCCGGATTTTTGACGGGCAAACGACGGGCAGAGGACGGGCACATTAATTATTCATCAAAACATTAGCATAAAATGACGGGCAGAGTGTTTTGGAGTTGCCATGGCGACCCAGTGACGTCATAGGACTATTGTTGGGCATGTTTGAACTTTTGTTGTACGAATCGATTTATAGAGCGCGGGGTTTTGAATTTTATTCTTAAAAACATTTTGGTTTTAAGAAACGAAGTTATTGCTCACGAAGACATGGCTACTTTATTCAAGCTAGGAACACGAGGCTACCATGCTACCGTCAAAGAATTTCAAGGGCAGATCAGAGTGCATATCAGAAAATACACTAATTTTCCTGTCTCGGAAAGATCCCCGCGCTCTATAAATCGATTCGTACAACAAAAGTTCAAACATGCCCAACAATAGTCCTATGACGTCACTGGATCGCCATGGCAACTCCAAAACACTCTGCCCGTCATTTTATGCTAATGTTTTGATGAATAATTAATGTGCCCGTCCTCTGCCCGTCGTTTGCCCGTCAAAAATCCGGCCTGTGAACCGCATTGCCTACTACTAAAGTCCCGACTTTCGTCTTTCCATGACCAAACAACATATAAACAACAGAGCGTCGCCGTTATATCATAGAGTTGGATAGCGATTAAAACTGTTGAATTAAGGACTAACAGACTTTATTTTCTCCTGTAAGCTTTGTGATAGATAAAACAAGTTCAACTTTAGATTACTATACATATATTACTATATATAATGACATGTTTTCATTTATTTATTTTCATTTCATTTTGTTTTGTTTGTACAAATAATTTGTCTGAGTTTGCAAGCAACATGCTCATCAGTTTGATTCAAGAGGAAATAAAACCATTTTTATCTATGAATTCTAGTTATCATATATAATAAACAGATCACACCATAGAAAGTGCTTTGTACGGGGTTATATTCACTCGTTTGTGTTAAACACTCATCCGCTCGTACCTCGCTCGTTCGTGTTTTGACAGAAACAACCCGTGAATATAACCCCGTACGTCGCACTTTCTATGGAGTAATCTCTATGTCTATATACCTAGTGTCCTTGGATTACTAACCATGTCTTTCTTATGATACTCTCACTCTCAAATAAAATAATCCTTAACATTTCGATTGACATTCGGACTGCTCTCTTTTCATCGCTGATAATCTTGCCGATTTGTCTTTGTGCCCGACTCATTCTTCCTCCCATACACCAAGTTACAACTGCTATGATATTTACTTCATATTCCGGTCTCCTTTCGCGAATCTCAAACGCCAATTGCTGGTATTTCTGTAACTTTTTCCGATGTTTCTTCTCTACATTATTTTCACATGGACAAGCAATACTGTATCGATCAACTATATCTTCTTTTCAGCCTTATCCTCTATCGTTACATCCGGTCTTCTTGCTGATGGTGTCTTTCTCAGATGGAATTCAAAATTCCAACAAAACTTATTTTCTTCATTTTCCATTATTTTCCCTTTGTCCCATCTTTCCTCAGGTTGAACCATATAGTGCTCTCTGGTAATATCCCTTGCTTACACCATTCTACACACAAAATCATTAATGCATTATTATGCCTTCTGACATATTCACTTCCAACCAAGCCGTTTATTCCCAGACAATAAGTGTAACACTGTTTCTTTCTGATTACCCCATACCCTGCACTTATCCGTCTCCATGCCCCTATACTCATCTTCCATCCCCTTGTTTCTGTCCTGTGTTCTTGTACTTCTATAATTACTGACACCTTTTTTGGATCAATGTTACATTTCATCCATATGTGGCTCTCCTCCTCTAATCTTTTGCATATTTCACTTGCATACTTTTCTCCTCTTAACTTTGCATTCTTAGTTGTTCAGTTTTCTTTTTAATCAAACCCTTTAACATCTTCCACACCTCCATCCAACCTTTTTCATCTCCCTTCCTTTTAAGAATACACATCATCATCCTCCATCATCCATTCGAGTCTCCTCGAGCAATCATCGCACGCCATACACTACTGTCCAACATACATGTTCCTATTTCTGCAGTACTGGAGACAAGGCTCATGTCTCTTTTACGGAGGTCAATGAAAGTTAGTGACTGCCCCCCTCGCGTAGCTTGCCCATGTTTAGGCTCCCACAAGGCAGCTCTCCATGCCTTATGCAGTGTCCCGCCATTTTCAACCTACGTATTCTTATTTTTGACAAGAGTCTAGGTAGATCTTCATGGATCGATTCATAGAGGTCTACATTCCTGACGTGGTCTCTTCATGTGACATTCGTAACCATTCTTAACATTCTGGTGTAACATCCGTCCAATCTCGTTTCCTGTTCTGAAGTTAGTGTGCACGCCTTGCATCAGTCCATACAGCAGAATTGATTCTACAGTCACCACAAACAGACGCCGTTTAAGCTCGTCGTACATAGTGGATTTCCATATCTGTTTCATGTCGTGGAGAGCTCGCCAAGCTTGTGCTTTCCTAATGCAGATGTCTTTCTCGCATGACCTTAAGTGTGACCCGAGGTACTTGAAATCGTCGTTAACGTCTAGTACCGACCCATCGAGAGTGGATATTGTGGTGTCCCCTTCAGTGTTGAAAGCCATCGCACCTTGGTCTTTGTTGGGTTCGACTTTAGGCCCACCTTGTTGCACTCAGTCTCCACACTGTGTAGTAATTCCTGTGCTTGTTGTACATCATCAGAGACGAGGGCAATATCATCGGCAAAATCAAAGTCAAGCCACTTAAGGACGTTCGCGGGCAAATGAAATTGCACTGAGAATTCCTTGATTTTTTCCCCCTGATTATACTACATCATATACTTGTTAAAAAAATGAAATAAAAAACATCGTATTCGTTTCTTTGCTATGTGTCGTCAAAATATGCCCCCCCCCCCCAGAAGAACATATGCGCGCTTTAGCGAAACATAATGCATCGGCATAAACACATCGAAAAGAATGTTGAAAATAAACTAAATGCAACAAAAAGCTACCGGAACATGAACAGTATTATCCTTGACATTTCTGACACAAAGTCATGTTTGAAGAAGCAAGTACAAAGCACTTATGAGGCTTTTTATCCGCGCGGTGCGACTAAATTGTATGAAATTCGAATCAATGTAGAGGTGGATTTCAGTTTTCCGTAAATTACATTCCATTTGTTCCCCTGCACTGAATTTTTTTTCATTTTGAGGTAGTAAATTCAGTTAGTAATAACTGAATTTAAAGAAGGAAAAAATTGAGGGTTACCGTATTCGTTTCCGGGATATTGAGCCGCAAACTTTGAAAATTTGGCCGCCATTTTGAATTTGATCGCCTATGTTATATCAACAAAATCATTCAGGTGTTTCTTGCTCATTCGAGAAAGCTCGACGCGCGCGCAGAAAGGATGCGCAGAAACAATGGCCGCGAACGTCCTTAATACAATTTTCTTCGTTCTCGTAGGTTTTCTTTTGATAGATAGATAGTTTATTATAACAAAATTACATCGCAGCCTACTAAGGCTGAATTGCGTAAAAATAATCTCTAAAAATATTTAAAAAGTCAGCTATAGACTAAATGTCGATTTTAATATTTTTTACATCTTAGTGATTGAAAGGCAAAAACCAAGGACGAGCTAAATGTTTCTTATCGGATTTGTTTCTGACAAAGTCGTAACCCTATGTTGACTGACTCTCCTTTATCTTTTACACCTAATCTAGATGTTTTCCGCATTTTAAACCATGTCACCCCCTGAGTATTATATCTATATTTAGTGGTAATTCTTGATAAGTTTCGCGGCTATTGATGTCATAACAAAGAATCTCGTTCTCTATTGAAAAGCTTGAATAAAATGTAATGCTACGAGGCTGTAGTGTTCTGTGCAGCCGGTGTTAGGGTCATCCCCAGAGACTAACGCGATTATGGGTTGCAAACAAGAGACTGTTAAGGTCCTTTGTGGTCTTTTCACACAATATATATATATATATATATATATACCGTCAAATTTTATATCACAGTCTATTCACTGCAACAGTCTGTTGAAGGTTTGGTGGCTTGGTGTGAATTGGTTTCCAGACTTTGATTTAATATTACTTACATCAAGGGGACTGCAAACATTTTAAAACAATGGGAGCCCTACAAAAACTAGAGCTTCTTAAAACAAAAACTTTGTTACAAAATTACGACTAGCCGTATTAATTCCACATTCTTCGCGCTCTTGGAAAAATGGGTAAAAAAACTAAATTATATCATATATGACTTGGAATTTAACCATCATAGTTTCTATCCTTTACTCTTCTCGTTGTTGTGTGATCGACTTTGCATACAAAATCTATCTTACCTTGAATTCAGTATGTGGGTACTTTTCAGTCATTTATTAATATTGAAGCCAGTCTCAGCATATACAAGTGGCGAACCTTGCTGATTTGATCTGCTTCTCAAGGTTTTGATTACTTTATATCCTCTTGAAAGACTGAGCGGTTTTCAGCTTGTTTTATTTCGTCTGTTGACAGTTGCCCTTGCCTTGGTTGGCAAAGAATCGCATTCACGATAGCTTTACAGCGTCCAAATTTCTGAAAAACCTTGAAATAGGAAATGAAAAATATAAATATGGCTACTGTTGATCATTCTGTTGACCTGAGTTTTAAGTTCCCCCTTTTCTTCTTGTTCTAAGGATTAGAACTAGGATTGCTGAGCAATAAGATAACAATGAAGAACAAGCTTTCAATTACTTCGAACCTCCAGAATACTGTCGATTCCTTTCCCACTTTAGTTTATTGCAAAAAATCGTCTTAAACACCACTAATCCGCATTACCTTGAAATAGATTAACACATGTTTCTGTTAATCGATGAATTTTGATTGGTGCGTACGTAGTTACGCATGCGCAGATAAACGAAAGATAGAGGTGCTTCCATCATTCCAATTTCACTATGCAATCAATAGCCTTGCGAACTGCTACCTGATCTATTCTTGATTGTCACGACAGATTGTCAAGTTCAGTTAATACTCCATGCACTTGACTAACGAACATAGGCTTTTACAGGAAGATCGTTTCGTTTTCAATGGCTTTTTTATCCTGTCTTTGTTATTATTATTGCCGGAGCAAATCTCGTTATTTCGATCAAGTTCGTCATCCCTTTCTAGAGGTATTTTAAAGCTGAAGTAGATCGAAACTGATTAAAAAAATACACTTCAATAAGAACTTTGTCATTATCACTAACATGATAAGATTTCGGAATTGAGAAGCCGCTTTTTGGCATGAACTATATACCAGGATGTTTTGTCGCCACTGAAATCTAAAAATGTGCAAAGCAGTCGGTAATAAACCACAGACGGTAATGAGTATATACATACATGATGAATGCTTGTGTGTGTGTGTATATGTAACGATACGAGTTGAAATTAAAATGGAGGGAATTTCGTATGACTGGGAAACGTAGACCCACTGTAGCAATTCCCAAAGCAGTTCGATTTGAAGGACAAAACAATGAGATATTTTCAGTCTTCGATACAGCAGAAGAGTCATATTCTATTTTTGCATCCTCCAAATAGACCTTATTCGCTTGGGCGTAATGTTTTCCCAATTCAGACCTCTTGGGAATACGATTCTTTATTTGAGGTTTATCCATATTAATGTATCTTCTCAAGCGTTACCATTAAACAAAGGAAAAAGTCCCAAAGGAATGACACGTGACCTGTATTGGGAAAACAAATACGCCCAAGTGAATAAGGTCTATTGAACTGCTATACCACAATTTCTTAACCCTACTTTACCCTAACATTAACGGGGCGTTGTGATTTGGACGATTTACACGGAAACTGTAGGAAGCAATTTCAGTGTTACTGCATACCGTACCGCGGCGTGTACGTGCTGTAAGTTCGCAGTATTGTATGTTTCCCCCTTGATGGAAACCTACTCTAACAATAGGGCGAGTACTCTTGGAAAGATCCTCTTTAAATCAATCACATACATACACACACACGCACCCACACACACATCATATTGAATTATGAAATTATCAAAAACCATTCAATTGCAAAACTATAGCTAGTCACTACTTATAAGAACCAGTAAGTACATCGTGAAGACAAGATGAAGGGTGTATGGCTACTTAAAAATATAATGAAAATACCTGTAAATACATTTATTTGTTTCTTTTATCGCAAAATCAATAATAGCAAACAAAGCTAATGACCTCCGAGTTATCGCATTTTTTAGCTTCTCGAATTTCAGACACTATTCATGAAAAACTTTACCTTATCGAAAACCTTATTTGAATAAGTGAATAGGCCTAAAGCTAAGTACTGTTCTGTGATTCTTTCATTTCAGTAATATGTTTGCATTCAAAAATCGATTCCTATCATGAAAACATAGTCTCTTCTTTTAAATATTGTAGATTTTATGATTTATTTGACAAACGTCTGGTAACTTAGCTTGTGCAGACTATTTAAATAACAATAACAGTCCATTCGATTGTGGATTTCAATGATAGTAAAATATTGATAAAACAGAAAGAAATGGGGAAAAAGGCGAAGATCGTATTGATACTGTAAAAAGTTTTATTCAGATTTTTTTTTTGGCATTTTTTACTCTTGGGGGTGTGAATAAACATTAGACTGCTTCCATGAAGACAAAAACTCATCAGAAGATGTCACTTGTGTCTCGAAGAGATTTTCTCTAACCTACGCAGAATGCGTTCATAGTATCATTGATTTTACGCCTTGAGGCTTGTTTGCAGTCAACCTTCGTGTCGCCAGAGCATAACTGTATGTGTGACAGCTGTGCATTTTTTTTCTGTAATTTGTACATTCTTTATTCTAAGTTTTTTAGTTTTTTGACTGATTTCACTATAGCAGGCAGACTCTCGTGTTTCATTACTGTCAGTTTTTCTCATTGTACTGAAGTCTTTGTAACGCGCGTCATGTTTTCTGGGTTTAATGTTGCGTAAGATTCATTTGCATCTAACCTTTTCATTGCTCACGATGAAACTTTTTTCTTATGAAATTTATATTTAAATTTATCCTTTCCTGCTGTTATTATAAACCATTCTGACACTCATTAAAATCTCAGTACTACAGAAGTCGAAGATACGGTCCAAATTGTTTTGCCGAAAAAAGTTCGGTCTTTAAACTTAAGTATTAGTAGACATTTTTCTAGAATGTTGCTTTTCACACACGTACAAATATCATAAGTCTTAAGTCAGTTTTAGAAAGAGAGGAAAACAAGGTATGAAATAGTGTATTATCTTTGTATCTTGTAGCCTCAGATAACCATTACGTATCAGGAAATAGCTTCTAGAAAAAAGCAATTCATTATGAGAACTGGAACACAATTCCAATTAAGTCTCGATGACTATCGTTTTTATCAGGAGATAATCTTAAACACGATGATTTTTTCTAGAAGAAGGAATGAGAATTCTGATTGAAATGGACAGTGAAGAATGATAAGGATGGGAATGGGAATGAAAGAGAAGTAATTGAATGATTGTATTTCCCCCCTATCTTGTCATCGCAAAGGTGTTTGTCAGTGCTCTTTGAGACGTTGGATAGTGGCGTCATTTCCACCCAGTTCCATCCCGCCATCCATTCATCCATTCAGCCTTCTCTCCCTCCCTCCAGTTTACTTCAATTCCATCCATATTTGCTTTTCTTTCTCATTTATTGTTTTCATCCATCCATCCATCCACCCACCCACGTATGATGACGTCATATTTGACACTATATATGAATTAACTAGTCTATTCAAGTACTGTGTGTTGCTCAGGGCAGTAACTCAATCGCCAGACAAATTATTGATTCTAGTATATTATTTTAATAACAATGTACTATTTGTCAGCCACAAAATAGAAACAAGATCTTAAGACAGAACTTAAACCACAGATTGTCAACCAACAGTGTGTGGTTTATAGCTTTAAGTGTAACCTGTGCGATACAGGATATGTGGGTTACACATACGAACGAGCTGAGGGTCACAAACAACACTCGTCCTCAATAGACCATTTTCGAATTCGCCGAATACCGCTGTTTCTTGATTACAGACTCATTTCTACAGGGCTAGCCTCATTTCAGTGTCAAAAAAGGCATAAATAGCAAAGATTGCTCGAAGAATGCACGACTTTAACAATACAAACACTTTGAAATTCCACGGACCTTCATTGAAACGGGTGAATATTCTACACAAAAACGAGGCTAACCCTGTATAACGGAGAACTCGAAACTGGAGTGATTAGCAAGCACTACCGGGACGACGGATGGATTGGTCCCAAAAGAGACTTACAAGAACTTCTCGGTATTGAAAAAATATAAGGACAAGTTGACTGTCTCGTTTACGAAATGCTTTTCATAAAACAGTTACGTCCTAGTTTGAACATCGAATCGGACTCGATCCGTGTTAAGCTTTTCGTTGAGCCGTTGTACAAATAGTTGTTCTTCCAATGTTTGCCACCTGGAAGACCTCATGGCTAATTTGCATTACAATATGAAGACCATCATGGCGGCTATCGTGAATATTTTCTATTTATTATCTTCCATAGCTCGATGATTTTCACTTAAGCTGATAACTTACCTTGATAATGGCGTCATGTAGACGCCCGAAACGTCGGCTTTGGTACACTAATTTTTTCTTGTATTTGTATTTCTAATACTTATCAGAATGGAAGTAAACTTTGATTTATTTAGGAAACTTTGATTTATTTATCTGAATGGAATAAATTTACAATAGGTTAGTTTTAATTTCTCAAGGGAAAAAAAAAAAAAAAAAAAAAAAAAATCGACCAAACTGCTGAAGGATAGGTTACATGAGATTTATTTTAGTTTTTTAAATTGTATAGTAAAATGTTCCGGTACAAGAGAATGTAATGTATAAACGATCGACTTCTTGTGTATCATGTAGGGTGATTTAGAAGGGGACAGTTAACAACCCTTATTAGACCAACTTTAGAACCATCTGCAATTTCGAGATTACGTAATCTACTGCACGAATCCAAGGACAGTTGTCCAACCCGCGGGACCTTCAATGCAAACCTCTTGATTCGATCGCACTTGATTACCCGTAATGCTTCGAGGTCGTTGCATTTAATTTTCATCTTACAAGAATGCAGATCGTTATGTAACAGGCAGCAGTCGTTCATTATGATGTCACCAACAGATGGGCAGCATATGGAGACTGATTTCATATTCAGCTTGTGCACAGAAATGACGTTGATTCTTTTAATGGTGACTATATCGATATCCACATAACTGAGAGCCAGCGATCGTCCACTTATGTCCAATGTGTCAACTGACTGACATCGAAGACCAACACCCTTCGTGTGGAATACATCCCTGATGCTGCAGTTACTCAAGTCATCGCAAGTAATCTCAAACTGACAACCCTTATATTCAGCGGGTCGGAGATTCTTCTTTGGTGCGTAGCAGCCAAAGCACTTGAAGACCTCGAGAGTCGGGCAATCGATTTTCACTCGGCTCAGAAGCAAATTAACGCCTCGTATAATAAGCTTCCTGAGTTCTGGGCTATCTTGTCTGTTCAGTTCAATCGATTCCCATTCGATGCTCAGCTCGACCCGCATGATGCTTGGACATTCTTTCATAAAGTTTTGGAATTTCTTCTGGTCAAATTCTTGGCATTCCAGGAGTTCAAAATCTGTGATGCTCTCACAGTTGGCAGAAATATTATTGAGGGATATGTTATCTCGTAGAATCAACGTCAGTAGATTACTGGCATGAAGCTCTAAGCTCGTCAGTTCTATACACTGAGAGATGACCAAAACCTCTAAATTTGACATAGCAATCTTGATGGTTTTTGTCCAGGAACTTGGCAAAGACGATAAGAATAGAACCTGCAGGGTAGAGGATTCTAGAATAAGAGCAGTAGTAAATGTTTCATAATTCATCGTTGCTACGGATCCCACCACTAAGTGTCTTAGCCCTTTTAGTCCTCTGGTAAAGTCCATCAAATCTTTCGATGAGATTGCTAAGTATCTTAATTCCAGGCTTGTTAAGGTAGAACAGTGTCTGGAGTTCATGATCTCCCGAACAGGTGCAGCTCCAGAAGCATTGTTCGGTTCATCATCCCCAGGTTTGAGGGCGTAGGCAGTTAGCTCTAAATAAAGTTCTTTCAGTTTGACCATAGCATCGAGAATCGAGACCATACTTCCACGACGAATCTTGTTAATACTTGTGTGCAGGCCTAAAACTTCGAGGTTTGGAAACCAGGAGTGAATGAAGTTTAAATCGCATCCTTTCAAACCTCTGATAATTGCTTTTCTATTCACGAGGCAAGAAGCATTAAGAACATCTTGTATCATACAATCATCTATAGTAACGTGCTTCAGTGATCGTTTACTCTCAAAGTTTTCTGCAAAATCTTTTGTCCAGACTAACCAAGGAACATCTAACTTGTGCAAATTTCCGAGTTTAGGAATAATCGTGCGTGTTTCAGGGCTGTTTAAATACGGTTGGTCTTCTCCTCGAAGACAGTGAATAAAATGTCCATACGTTTTGAGACAGAATCTCAAAACTGCTGTGTATTCGTAATCCCTTTCGGTGATACAGTCACGGTCATCATCAAGATGAATGTGCTTCCAAAGAGAACATGTTGTTTCAATAATTCTTTTCCATTTCCAGCAAACCTGCCTGAGTTTTAGCAAATCTGAGTAGATTGGATGAATGTAGAACAAAACTTGAGCAATTACCTCATCAGGAAGAAAATCCATGTTAAGCGCTCCTGGGTTATTTCTTAGATAATTTCGAGATCATTTTTTACTAAATAGTTTAACAACGGCATTGTTTTACTCTTGAAAAAACCGCTCGATGTGCGGCGCGTAGTCACATTTTAAATTTGAATTGCGCGCGCAAAGGTTAACACGCGCGTTTCAAGCGCAAAAGAGTTAACGGAAATTAAGAGCGCGCGCGTGTGGATTCTTAGCGCGTTCTTGAAGAGCAGGATATTTGCTAGATTCTGCAAAGTCGACCACTCTCGATCAAGCCCTGTTGTTTTTACTGCGCATCAGCTCGCTACGAACTGCCCAGAGACTCTGGGAAACCCTACTCGCGGTAGCCCAGAATCTGGCTACCTGATATGAAATGCGCGTGTTCCAAACCACTAGGGAAAAAAAAAAAAAGGTAAATGAGGAACTCGTTTACAATGTTAGAAATAGTTGGTTTAATGAGGAAAAAGTAAGATAGAACTCGTGCACCTTTCCGTAGTTAGTCCCACGAACGGGGGCTAAGTTTATTAATTCATCCATGTGTGCAGCGCTAACTAACTTGGAATGACCATACTCACTTTGTAACCGTTCCCATGTTGTTTTGTATCCCACACTGCCGAGTTTAAGATTAGAAAATCGATCTCTTACCTTAGGGCCAACTAACTCTAGCAGATATCCAAATTTCTCTTCGTCAGAAATTGGACTCTTATCAATTTGAGAGATGAACATATTCTCAAACCTGATCCAGTCGCTCGGCGTTCCTTTGAATAGCGTAATCTTCAACTCTGGTAGCTTTGTGCGTCGTTGCCTCTCAGCTCGCTCCACCTCCATTTCCATCCTCTTCTCTGTCAACTTTAACTCTGCTTTCATCTTCTCTTCGAGTAATTCCTTTTCTCTCTCGTGCATCATTCGACGAAACTCTTCTTCTTTCTTGTGCTTAAGTTGTAAACATTCCTCTGTCGCTGTCTCGCTTTCCTC